>JAVYIG010009661.1:0-76220 GCA_035222895.1 Strongylocentrotus droebachiensis | reverse complement strand
TGTCGAGGACTCGCTCTTGATCGTCTCGATAACATCTACGTGACGTGTAGGCGCAGGGATTCTTGGCGTATCTGTAGCAAAGAGACCATCATGGTGTTTAGCGCGACCGGTGATTACCTAGGAAACTTCGGAGAGCTTAACGAATTCAATTATATCCGGGGTATAACCATCGACGATGACCAGGCAACGGCTGTGGTCGTAGATGGAGCCAATCATAGAATCAAAGGGTACCGATTATGAGCGTTACGAGCGTATTTAGGTCCATTGTGTAGGCTTAATAGTTATGTTGGTTTGGAAACAGAGTTCCTTTCCCTTAGATTAAAAAGAAAGAGGGAGAGAGCGAACGACAGAAAGGGAAGGTAATCATTAACAAAGTGGGAGAGGGAGCAAATTAAACCATGAGGAGAAAACTGCCCTACCATCACTCGGTCGGCTTCTCCTCCGTTCTAATGTGTGTGGTGCCCTCCCCCCCCCCCCCCCCCCCCCCCCCCCCATGACCGAACCCACTCTAGCTAGGCCATTGCACACAGGGCCAAGGATATAGGAAGCAGAAAACTATATTGTACTTTCCGCTTCGATTAAAAAAGACAGATTTGGAGGAGTGTGGCATTATGTTTTCTCTCTCTCTCTCTCTCTCTCTCTCTCTCTCTCCTCTCTCTCCCTCTCTCTCTCTCTCTCTCTCTCTCTCTCTCTATGTCTCCCCCCCTCTCTCTCTCTCTCTCTATGTCTCCCCCCCTCTCTCTCTCTCTCTCTCTCTCTTCTCTGGTCACATCAATTATAGATAATCTGATAATCATGTCATGTCGCACTCTCCGCTGTTTATACTTCTCCAACTTCACACTTATTGCCTTCACAGTTACACATCATGCATTTTCATTTTATATCCAGAGTACTATAATCTTCTGCCTCGATTCTATAATTCCCCTCGATTTTCCCGGTTATAGAGATACTTTGCAATACTTCTGTTCGTAACAAGTGTCTATGAAGTTCATTTGGAAACTTGAGTTTACAAATCACTTCCCTGTTTCACTTAATCTCCTCTCATTGTTTCTTTATTGCGCGATATATTCTTCAACGAGTCCTCCCTTCATGAGTTGCAAATATTTGTGTCGGAAGATCTGTACTTAACTAAGCTTTCATGTGGCAAACCGTTTTCAGAATAACGCTCCAGAGAGTATATTACATTGTCAATGTCACACGGTCGAAAAGACTTGAGAAAAAATCAAACTAATTCATTTCTAAAGCCTTGTCCGTCACCTTTGATAAATTCCCCCGACTGCAGTTCACAAGGTACGGGGTTCGAGTCCAACCACGGAACTAATGTCCTTTGACAAGACGTTGCTCTACATTTGCCACTCTGGATGCGAAAGTTAATTAGGTGAGCAAGTGTACGCTTGTAAAATTGACGTGTGGCTGGAATGCTCCCCAGGGAGTGGAGAATCAGAATGTGCATACATTGTGTGCGGGTAAGCCTGAATCCAACGTGGCATATAATCTGTATTAAGCGCTTAGTGCGCTATATGTTATTATTAGACAGAGTACCTAATCCGTATATGATTTCTATAGGTGATACAATTAATAGAATATTAGTATTGCCGTTAAGTTGATTTCTTGAAAGTCTTTACAATTACATTGTGGATTTTGAGATACTGTATTATATCATAAATGCTGCCAAGCCAATGTTCATAAGACCATAACTTACGACCTTGTAGCAAAGATATTTAAGCAGGAACACACTTTTCTACGAGCGTTATCTTGCCCCGGTATCTAATATCGAGGGAAGAAGTGAAAGAGGATGTAGGCTAAATGTAATATTTTATATGGCTGACAACTGTACATGGTCCGTCCGCCAGCTGACTTTTTGTTTGTTTCATTTCTGGTCAGATTTATGCATTGTCATGTCCTTAGATTTGAGTTTGGGTTTTAGTTACAAGGATTAAGACATCGCACTTTTTGTATGCGGTTTAGAATGTGTGTTAATCGTAATGTCTACACAGTTGCATGGCCAAAGGATAGAAGTTTCATGTATATCATAATGACAAATAATTTAATGTACCTTTAAAGAATGATGATACTGTCGTGATGATGCCTCTAATTGATGACTTTAAAACTTGATCCAACTCAGTACCGGTACAGGAAATTGTACTACTTTCCTAAGTATAGCCTTTGTATACTTAAGTATTTATATTATATATTTTATACTATATATTATAAAAGGGGATTTCCATATTGTTTACATGTGATATGTTTTTATGAATAATATATGTATATCCTGCCTCTGTAATACTTTCCATATCTCTTGACAGATTCTTGTTATTAAATATATTTTGTACGAAATTGAAAACATATGTGCCTGCTTCATTTGACTGTATGGTGGACATTTTCATGATTTGTATATTCTCTTCTTAATATACAATCGTTAATGGTTAGTTAAACAAAACTTCTACAATCTGTTTGAACAAAAGTAATGGTGACAAATAACAATTTTGGTAGAAATATTTTATATTTATTCATTTCACAAAATGACTTATATAACATTCTTGCTTCATAATTCATAGTCTGAGATGATGAAGTATCCTAAACACAGGTGTATTTTGTCACTGCAAAAACAGTGAAATACAATTTTTTCTTCATGATATTGATTTATTAATTCCTTTATTTATGCATCTCTAGAGGTTCACACTCATACATGTGATATCAGATGATCTGTAGTGCTATTGCATGTATTGATAGTACCTGCTTGACAAACATGCATTCCTAAATCTCATCCTCAGTAGCAAAGAGTCTGAGTCAGGAATTTGACTATTCTGCTCTCTACAAATTTACTAGTCGTCATATAATTTTGCATAAAAAGTGAAACATGTAAAGATTTAAACAAACAATACAGGTAATGCTCTTAGCAAACGTTCTGCCTGTTCCTAACTAATTACCAATTATCGTTTTAATATGACAATGATCTATGAACTGTTTGAACAAAATGGCCTTTTTTCACACACACACAAAAACACATACATCTGTATATTATACAAAGCATATGAAAAAGAAACAATTAATACAGTAATGTATTAAAATTTGAAAGTAAATGACAGAAAAAAGTAAAGTAAATTGAATCAAGTCACTGTAATCATTATGAATTTAATGACATGGAGAAAACATCTATGATTACAAGCATGATCATATCATAATTGCTTATACCATCCGAAAACATTGGCCAACAATAACGAACTCTCTTAGATCACATACTGACATAATCGAATACATTTATAAGACTTTTCTTTGAAACATTGAATCACGTAGATAGCTGAACTCCAGGCTAGTGAACAGTTCGTAGTTTAAAGCTCTAAAATAACTCTTGCTAAAAAAATATATACAAAAAAACATGTCACAATTTAATCTAATATTCACTTCAGCTAATTCCAAGAAAGCACCTGTAAACAAAAAGATATTTTTATAGTAAACTTCTAACAACAGCTGTCATGGACTATATACTTTACTCTTCTCCCATTTCTGTGAAAAGTTTGCAATTTAAAAGGCAGACTCGTAATTGCATCCATTGACTGAGGTACTGATACGCATGTACATGTTAGAAGACTTTGATCAGTATTAACTGGAAAGGCCCTATAACATAAATATAGCAAAGAATCCACTCCTGTTGCAAACATTCTGTAGGAACTCTGTGCTGGAAAATATTAAGATGCTTGTATGTTCTTAGAAAGTGCAGAAGTACAATTGAGTGATTCTAACATTTCCTTCATTTGGCTAGTCTACATTACAGCCATGTGAAAATGAATAGTGAATTCACAGATTTGGAACAAGCTACAGTCCATCATCAGTTATATTTTAAATTGTGGATATGCCCACTTGCAAACCTGTATCAAGTCAGGAGAGAAAATCGCAACTTCCAAAATGGTGATTTAACAGGATCCTTGGACTGCAACTTTGCCTTCACAGATGAAAAGAAGGTGGGGGGAGGGTGTGAAAAGATAACAAATAAATTATCTTAACGCCACGTTTTTGAGAAAAAAATTGTCATAAATGAATGTTCAAGTCTTAACATTTGATACATAATGCTAGCTTCAATGTTAAATTGGGTATAATGCAACTATTTGTATAAGAGTAGGGCGTAACCCAGGTGTAGTGGTCCACCTGCACATCCCAATCAGTTATACCGGAAGGAGAGATCAAAGGGTTACAGTGATTCAGTTCACTTTACCCGCATAGGCACAGATAACACCCATGCTAAAAACACATTCTAAACACTCCTAACGACGGATAGTCAACGTGTTCAAAACGTCGAGCCACTCCTGCCACCTATCCTCCCCAACCGGCGCTATAGTTCTCCTTAGAACTATAAGCTAAGAAAGATAACCAACAGTCTTTTTCAAGACTACACTAACAGTCCTTTTCAGGACTTCCCAATCCTCCCTCTCTCTCTCACATAGTGCAACCACAAGCCTACTGTATATGCTAAATATTGATAATAATATTATATTCCATGGGAATAAACTTTACAATGATGATACCTACATCATATATATATATATGTCTGTTTCAGGAGGAAACACATCTGGTTCTGGTTCTGGATTTTACTCCGACAAAGCGGGATCCCGCATAGCGTCAGAGGGCTGACCTGGGGGTTGACCTGGTGGAATTATTTCCGTTTGGTGTTTGTTAGCGATTTTAAAGTCTTGACTCATTGTTCAACACCTACAGTCCATAGGTGTAATTTGCTGCTAAGGGTAAGGAAAGGTATAAACAACTTGAAACCCTGAGCAAGGCGATGTATGGCATATTTCATTTTGGAATCTTGTGAAGTTCATGAGTAAACCAAAGAGCCAAGGATAGGAGTGTGAGTGAAGCAGCTGATGAACTGCCGCAAGACTGGTCGGTACGTAGAGGAGAAGAGTAGAGATTCAAAGCATGATCTGAAGGGAAGTGAGCTTCAGCAATGTTCATTTTGGAATCCTGCGTAACTCGTGAGCAAACCAGAGGGCTAAGGATAGGAGCGTGAGTGAACCAGACTGGTGAGCTGCTGCAAGACTGGTCGGTACGAAGTAGAGAAGAGTACAGATTCCAAGTGTGATCTGACAAAGCAAAAGTAAAATTTTATTTAGATATGGAAATATATTATCATACACAAGGCTCATGCTTGTAATATATACAAGTCCCATCTTCATCCATACACCATGAACCAAAGTACTTGCGGATTAATCATATTTTGCATCAACTGAAAGATGGATAAGGACGACTGCAAATACTGACATTGGCTCATGGCTTTACTTTGATCAAGATATACACTTTTGGTTAAGGGTTGCAGTTTTCATTAAGTAAAGTGTAAGATTAGGGTTATTTGTTAGGTATAATGTTTGATCAAGGGTTGAAGTTAAGAAATTGGTCAGTGTAGGAAATTGGTTATTACAGAGTATTTGTTGCCAGAGCATATACAGTGTATGTCATAGAATTGGCAGCAGAGCAAAAAGCCAAAATGATAATAATCTTGTGAACCCCATATAATTTCCCAGACAGGTAGAGCAAATAATGCCTATTAGTTATTTACTAAAAATAGATTTTTAAACTACCATGCTCTTTTTGAGTTGAGGCACCTTCAAGCTGCGTATTAATATAAATGAGACTGACATACCTGAACACCAACCATCCCCATCATGCAGTTGACTGCTAACCTAGCTCTGCCTGGTAATGGTACCCGCCGTGATAATAACCAGAGACCTGCTACCGTCGCTCCAGTCGTTGTACCCTGTTTGGAAAGGTGAAGAGAAACAAAAGGATGTAAAAGGGGAACATGAATAACTAAATTAATCAACTACAGATCTGCTCAAATTTACATGTTTTATTCTGATCAATATGAGATGATATTGAACATTATGTGTAGTTAGTTCATAAGCAGTTTAGTGATTACACCCCCCCCCCCCCCCACCCATTTTCTTTGGACCTTCAAGAGGTTGTTCCACTTTTCAATTCTTCTAATGATATCTAAAAAAATCACACATTTACATTGCTCTACAATCTAAATCTAAATTTCTATATATCAATGTGTTTGTAACATATACAGCTGAACCTCATTATAAAGAGCTCCGATATAACAATGTATCTGTTATAACAAGATGATTTTGCTGGTCCCAGCTCTTTATATTCTTTGGTATTTTTAATCTGATATAATAAGATTCCTGATACAACAAGGTAATTTCCATGGTCCCAAGGATCTTGTGATAATGAGGTTCCACTTTAATTTGCATTTAATAAGCACTTCTAATGGGATAAACCTGGGGAGTGTTTCACAAAGCCTTTCTTCAATGACAAATGACAAAAAATTAGTGACAAATCTGTTGATAACCAATCAGAAGCAAGGATTTCAGTAGCTTATAACAAAAACTGTCATTTGTCACTGATAACAAGTTTTGTGAAACAGGGCCCTGGTGATATCAGGCTTTGTACTCATCAAGCTAAGATTAACTCACCAAGATTCTGTGGTCAAACTGGACTGTTGTAGGATTCTCAAAGACATTCTTGTATTTGGGATCATGAGCCATGATGTCTTCAGGAATCCACTTGTCTCCCATCTTGGGGAAGGAATTATAAACCAGACCTGCATCCAAGCCTGCTACGAAGGCACCTGATTGGTAGATGGAACAAGAGGTCGAGGTAGAATCAATGACTACATCACTCTATATTAGATAGCTTAGACAGATACCGAGATGTGATTGGTCCAGAGCTCGTCACGTGATATTGGTTGCGAGGATCGTAATTGTTATATTTTCCTGGCCGGTCACTTTTCAGTGTTATATTCACCAGCTGGTGAAATGAATATATTTTTAATCAATGCATGTCGCCCTCGTGAAGACTGTTTATTACCGATTACACAAATTACAACAATACCGAGAGTCAATTTTTTTTTTATCAATATTTTTTTTCTCCAAATTTTGTTTTCCCTTGAAATTATTTTTTCTACGACTATATCACTCTAGAGCACAAAGCCATGCAGAATTACAAACAGGAAAAAGCAATCTAGCATGATTAGTGTTGAATTTAGTTTTTTAGTGATTATTTCAACAACCAAGATGATCTTTATTCTTACATACATGTACATAAAATTCTAAATCACTTTGCTTTTATTAATCTATTGATCTATTGCATTCATGAGATGGAAAGGTTACACTATCAAACCCTAAATTATAACAAAGCAAAGTCACTTTTATAATTAATGAAGGTGAAATACATCCAAATGCTGTAGAAGCAGATGATTATATGTCCACAATAGAATATCAAAACATGGTTATTTAAAAAACATGTTCAGAAGCTGATCTAAATGCTTACCTGACATCGCTGTAGTAAATATAATAGCCATGGACCCATGAGCACACTTTCTTAGTAGCGACAGGTTCTTGCTGTTAGCTATCTGTGGAGTCAGATATAACCAAAAGAAGAAAAAAGTTTTACTAATTTGATACAACCAATCTCATGGAATAGAATGCAAATACATACAAGATAGGTCTGAATCATCTAATTTTGTTTTGAAACTTGACTAAATGACCTAAAAATAAGGTTACCTTTACTGTACTCTTAAAATGACTAAAAACATGTTTTTACACATCAAAATCATTAAAAACATGACTTATTGATTTGGGATGGATGATGAAGTTCAGCACAACACACATATCATACTCAATGGATAGCAATTGATGCATACTTTAAGATTTAAAACCTATGTACCACACACTGACAAGTTGCTCAAAGAACTATCACTTAAATGTAATGACATATCCTTAAACTGAAATACTGAAATGAGTCTGTCATACCGTGAGGGGCTTGAGAATCTGAGAGAGACCTCCCCAAAGCATCAATGCGTAGAGGACGAAAGCAGAACCAAGATGAGCAGCTAGGCGATACTGACTGACCCGTGGAATGTCATGCTTGGCTGGTTCTGCTAGACCACTCTTCACCATATACCAACCCAACAAACCCTAAGAGGTATAAAAGAAGGCAAGAAAATG
The DNA here is from genome assembly GCA_035222895.1 of Strongylocentrotus droebachiensis. NCBI lineage: Eukaryota > Metazoa > Echinodermata > Echinoidea > Camarodonta > Strongylocentrotidae > Strongylocentrotus > Strongylocentrotus droebachiensis. The sequence continues at coordinate 68,211 of JAVYIG010009661.1, read as the reverse complement.
AAGAAAATCAATTATATGTTACATAAAAGCCATCACTTTCGTGGGCCTGTGTTTTAAATAAATGTTGAACACTCTTGTAATCAAACTTGCTATAAAAACCTTACATTTACCTTGGATATTTATATAATATATAAAATTTGTAACACAGTTAACATATGCCTTAGTGAACGACTGTATAGGAAGATCACCTGTCTATAAAGACCCCATATTATGTTCCCCAAGGTTGATAAAATTACTAATTGAAACCTGTATGAAGGTACGTAAGAACAACTTGCTTTAATATAAAGACCACATTTCTTGTCTCCCTTGAAGGGTCTTCATACTGGTATACTTATTTCACTATGTTTTATTTTTGCTTGTTTTCGTCGTATCTTGAAAAAGAAATATCTTACCTGAAAGACTAGAAGGGAGCCATAGATGCCCAATCTCGGTTTGAGAGACTTAGTGATCCAGCCTTTCTTCCAGAAGATTGCTGCCGGAATGAAGAACGCCAGACCAATAGCCCTACCCCACATTCTATGACTATACTCCATCGTCCAGATGAACTTGAACTGCTGAAGAGTGATCCCAGTATGGACGTACTTATATTCTGGAAACTGCTTGTATCTCTCAAACTCCGCCTCCCACTGTTCCTGGGTTGTAGGAGGCCTCATGCCTTTAAAGGTAATACAAAGTTTTGGGAAATTTTGAAAATTGGGTGGATAGTGATTCTTTACAATTTTGATGTATTTGGATGCCACTGTGGATGTATTATAAGCACTAGAAAATTTAGCCCCTAAAACACTCCTACTTTCGAGAAAAGTTGAATATAAAAATTTACTGGTGCTCCCAGTAAATTTTTATAAATTTCAAATAGCGCCTACGGCTGTTCAATGGTAGCTACGACCATGAAAATCTCACAATATTTAGTTGTGATATTTAATTTTCAAACGGGAATAGCTAATCGGTCGATTTTAGTCAATAAACATTGTTTTATAGCTTAATTAATATCTTGACCTTGAGAGGGAGCAATACAACATGAAGAGTTTATTATTTACAATTTCATAACTTAAGACTTGATTTCAACCGTGACAACGATCACTGAATATTGTAGGATAGCATATGCTTCCAATAAGTTCATTTGAACCAAATTCATGACCCCATACCAAAACTTTGTATTACCTTTGATGAGATGCCAGTCTGTCATGGAGAGGCCCGACTCTGTCAGCCTTGTGACGCCTCCGAGCACGACGGTACCAGCGATCATCCCACAGCATCCCAGCAGCCATGCTCCGACAATCTTCTCTGCTCTGGGAGAGATTGTGTTCACAACCGGAGCAGCAACCGTGGTCTGGACTCGGCTTAGTTTCAACACCATGTGAACCTGTCCACAATGAGATACATATGATATAATAATAATAATAATAATAATATTTAATTTTTATATAGCGCTTATTACAAATTTCTCTAAGCGTTTTACAAATATATACTATTACCCCGGTCATTGGATTCAGTGCTTGCCCGCACACACTGTGCACAATCTGCAGTAGGTCATTACAATGGATATGCAGGATAAGGTTTATACATGAAGTGCTTAAGTGATGGGTGTGTTCCAGAAAATACTGATTTTTTTTTTTTGTTTTGAAGATCTGCTTTAATAATACTCCTTCTTTGGTCACATACTTGACATTAAACATAATGTAGGATTATCTGGGATAGCTTCAAGGAGCTGCAGAAAGAGATTATCAATTCCAGATTCCAGGTTTGATGTAAGTAGACCACTTCCCAATAATGCAGTCTTTGCAGGTAAATGTTTACACTCATAATAATAATAATAATAATAATAATAATGGGTTCTTGTCACTATGAACATGACGGACAATGAAAGCGGACAAAATATACAGTTCCTCAGGTAGACAAAGTAACATCCCTTCACTGCTATTATGTAAAAATGTGTAGAGCAGGTGTCACATGCATATTCACTTGTTCTACAGATGTTTACATAATAGCAGTGAAGGGATGTTCCTTTGTCTACCCGAGGAACTGTATATTTTGTCCGCTTTTTTTGTCTGTCATGTTCATAGTGTGTATAGCGCTCATGTCAGTCAGATTTGACCCTCCTGGCGCTCCCCATAACCCTCTATTATTGTTGGAAAATTTCATGGATGCCATAACAGAATATTATATCTTGTTCTTCTACTCTATCAGCCTTAGAATTGACGGCATCTTTCATCCCCTTCCCAATTGTCTGTTTCTGCACCTGTCTCTCCATCACTCTTTTAAGCCATACTCCCTCCCTATCACCAGGATCACTTCTGGATGCACACTTTTTTTAAATAGACATATTTTAAAGACCGTCAATACTACTGGGCCAGAAGGGATTAGACCACACAGCAAGGTCACTGACAGGTGGCTATCTCATTAACTCAGCTCTCAACTAACATAAGAAAAAGAGGATCATGGGGACCAACAGGTGAACAGGCACCGATTGGGGAAGTTTTCTATATAGAGGGAGCAAGTAGCTACAAGTAGGACAGTGGGGCTTTAACAAACCTTTGGTTTAAGAAACTGCAGAAGACCTCCTCTTGTTAACGACAAGCTCCCAACTCTGCATGCTGCACTCTTCTGCTGTTGCTGCAAGCAGCGGGAACAAGAGTTTCTCTGGATGCAATGTAGTCCCTTATGAAAAGAAAATAAGATAAAAGAAGAAATTGCTTTGCATTACCTGAGGCTAAACTTTAAAGTCTATAAATGAATCAAAACAAACTAACAACCAAATGAACAAATTATATCAAAAAGACAAAGAAACTTTAGTGAAGTTAGCAACTGTCATGATGAATTGCTTAGATTAATTCAATGAGGATCTTCACGCACGCAAGCGCACCCTACAGTCCGTACGGTATGCAATTGTATTGTGCAGCAGTTTGCCGTGAATCCTGTGTTTGTGAGAAAGTGTATTATTATAATCTAAATTTTCGGTTTTAGGAAAAATACTCTGAAAAAGATAAGAAAATTGACACAAAAAACATACCGACTTTCAAATCATGAGCGTTATTGAACAATTGAAGATTTAGTTGATTTTGGGTATGTTTTAGTAGGGTATCTCCACGCCGGAGAATCAGGTCAAAGTAGGGATATGATTCTGAATTACTATTAAATTAGCGCCCATTCTTCTGTTCAAAGGGGGAAAAAAAACTTCTTCTATCGATAATGACAATATATATATTTCATGAAAGGACATAGACAGCAATAACCATCTGATTTGGGTCATTTCTTTAATAAAACTGACATTTGTTGTCATTCCCCAATACAGATGGCAACCCAGAGATCTCGTACCGTGGGGGTAGCTATAGCCAACAATGGCAGCTTTTTTTGTCAAAACATTTTCTCCCCGATTTTCTTTATTTAGATCTAATTTTCTGATTTCTAAATCAGATGTAAATTAGGTCGGTATGTCATTTGTCCTAATTACAGTTATCAAAATTTGATAACTTAATATTAAATGTATAATTTACGGACTTACTTATATGAATTATCCAATTTGTATTTCCGAACTGTGAAACGGTACGTTCATGCATTCGAAATATTACCCGGCGGCCGATATATTTCCGGGTCCACCTACCAAAACATAGCCAAATGGCCAATCAGAGCACTCGTTTCGTGGGAGTTCGTTGGTCAAGCTGGGCCGACTCGTACGTAGCTACGGTAGCTATTGGACGTTCGAAAAGAAAAAATGAATATTCATCAACTAAAACCAAGACGGATAATGTTGACGACGAGACTTTCTCGGATTAATCATTAATTTAGGATCTAAATGAGCAAGCTATCGTAAGTCAAATAAGCTATATATATGTTATTTTTAATTAGACTCTAAATTATTGTCATATTCATAATCATATTGCAGCATGTATGAGGATGTAAAGAGTGAAAATCTCGTTGCATATCTCATTCATCGCGGTCCGGTCGAACCGAACCATTTGTTCCATACAGTGCCTCACAGAAAGAGGTCCCCAGACTTCAGTCTCTATAATCGGAGGTCTAGTGGAGCCAGACGTAGTCTCAGTGGAACAACCGACGATTAGAGAGACTGAAGCTTTCGGTCTAGAAAGGACAATGCAGGACATGAAAGTAGTGTTCATCTAGTGCATCTCAAAGTGTCATAATAATCAACTCCATTGGTATCAACAGAAAGGCAAGATAAGATCAAATTGGTTTATTTTAAACTAAGGCTGAAATTAAATTATGATTATGATTGAACTGATAACATTTTTAAAAATAGCATGAAAATGAAATAGAAAACACACCTTCTGTACTCCAGCTCTTGATCTATCCAAGATATTGGAAGATACTCGAAAACACTGAGGCCTCAGGAGAAACATTGTTGCGGAGAATGTGACAAATTTAAGATATTCTAGTTGCTGTCGAGCTCAAAATCCTGTGAAGTGTGAAGTCGAGAAACTCTCATTACGAGACACACATAAAAATCACTGTTGTGCAACAAAAACGATTGTTATGAATTTGACGACCAATATGCGGTAATGCAAAAAGCTATTGCAAGCTATGGTGTCTTTAAACAAACGGACATAAAGATATTTGCGTCAACGTCCCCAACCATTATTAGTGTACACGACGGATGGTGTAGCCCACCATCTGTCCGAATAGCTCATCGCCTTAGAATAAAATGTGCTGCATAATGTTCAATTGCTGGCTTTGGAAAAATCCGGGATTTGTCAAAGAGGGGGGGCATAAAATAATGATTTTTTTCCCCCTCCTATTTTTTTTTAAAAAGGCATCAGACTTGGAGGTGCCTTAATTCCACCATCTGCCGGAATAGCTCATCGCCTTAGAATAAAATGTGCTGCATAATGTTCAATTGCTGGCTTTGGACACAAGAGGCTGATCCGGGATTTGTCAAAATAATGTTTTTTTTTCCCCCTCCTAGAATTAAAAAAAAAAAAAGGCATCAGACTTGGAGGTGCCTTAATTCCTATTCAAAAATTCTCTGACAAGCACAAAAAGGTCAACATTTCAAAAAGAGCCTTATGTCCCTCAGTTCTCAAGGCAGCGGGGGCGGGATCGAGAGGGGGCTATATACATGTGCCCCGCCCCCCCCCCCTTCCCTCGCCGTTCGTTCACCTGTACTTCAATAACTTAGCTGTATGAGATTGTGCTTGAAACCCCGGCAGGATTGGTGATTTCGTATAAATATTAAGATCTTTTAATTGTTGCTCATGAATCTTCAGGCAATTACACACAAGTTACAAAGTATGATGCTGAAGCAGTATCTTTGGCGCCAAAGTGTTGAACATCATCCCTGATACATTGTAGGGTTATATACTAACATTGGCGTACTGATGGGAGAGGGGCAGTTAATTGACCCCCAAAATAAAATTCAAACGTGGTTTATTTCTAATTCGATACCAGTGATTTACAAATGTTTCTGAAATGACATGATTTTCCTGTTTTTTTTTCTCTCATTTGTGCCCATAAAGCCAGAGGCGGCACTCCTGGTTGGCCGGTGGGGGGGGGGGGGGTGGGGGGCACTGTACCACCCACTTAACCTTCTTTTTTTTTACCGTAGGACAAGTGCCCCTTTTCTTTTCTAATAACTGTCCTCAGTTTTCTCTCTTTTCGTCTTTGGTGAGTAGATCTTTTCAGGTGCGAGAAATTCCCCTTTTGGCCTCTGATATTTTTGCCCTTTTTTTTACTTTGACTTGTGCCCCTTTTCCTTTTTAATAAGGGTTCTTTCCCTCCTTAATAAGAACCCTCTTCACTTTTTTGTTTTCTTGAAAAGAAAAATGCATTAAAAAAAAACATTTAAAAAATAGAGGGGCTGTGAACTAGGGGGGCGGGGGAAGCGCCCTGGGAACGATTTTTTCACCGGGCCGCTGAGATATACTGCGAAATTATTTTCGCAATGACTCAGCCAGCCGCTGAATAAGCGGGGGGGGGGGGGGGGGTAAGAGGCCATTTAAAAAAAAAATATTTTGGTCCCAAAAATTTCGCAACGACTCAGCCAGCCGCTGAATAAGCGGGGGAAGGGGGGAGGGGGGGGGGGGGTAAGAGTATATATTTGTTGTGTCCCAAAATTTGAAAATCCATCGGTATTTGGGGGGGGGGAGGTGCAAGGTCTGTCAATTTGGGTCACCAATTAGCACCATTTTTTTTTTTTTTTTATTAAAAAAAATATATATATATATCTTCGAGTGATACATTGTATAGGATTTTGTGAAAGAAACGTTATAGTTTTTGTCTTTCTAATCTTAATTTGTGGCTGACGGCTGTGTGACAATTTTGTAAACGAAGCATATAATGATATACATTGAATATATCATACCACAAACATTTGCAGGGGGTGCTGTGCTGTGCTGTGCCCCCCCCCCCTGAAAAAAACCCTGGAAAAATCAGCACCCCCGCTTCCCAGGGCCATGGGGGGGGGGGGCTGAAATTCCGAAATGCATTTCTGGCTGGAAGAAAAACAAAGGAAAATTCGATCACCGTCAACCGCTGCGATAAGAGGGCAGGCCGACGTGCACTGTAAACTGTTATTTTGTCTAGCTATCATAAAAATCTTTTACAAGAATATTGGGAAGATATTGGGAGGATTGCACCCGCAAGCCGATACTTACAAGCAACATCTAAGAATATTGGCTAGATATCTCGCCATTATTATTTTGGCTGCATTGTTTGGGCGAGGCGCTCTTGGCCAATCATTTATTTTGGGCTTACAGAATGAATTATATTTTTTTAAAGAATGAGTTTGGCGAAAATCGTTTTAAGTTTGCTAGCTAGGAGATACCATATTATTCAAATTGCGTAATTTAATTTCTCCTACATTCAACATTTGTCCATGGAAACAAGACGCAAACAGCCGAAGAATTGGACATGATTCTGTGAGTTTATTTCTTTATCCCTTAGTCTTATGTAACTTATAACTATTCATAATGAGCAAGAATAATTAAAGATATCAACAATTTGAAATTTGTATTTATTTAGTAATTTAGTGTGATGATAACATCGCATTTTGTTTGCCACAATGCTAGCGACCGTCTCTCATGTCCCACACGTTCAAAATTATGTTGGAGATTGCATTGTGAACGCAAAAGAAGGGAACATTGTCATTGTGTAATATCTTCTATATATCAAATGAATGGATTATAGATCTAGGCATAAATATTAGGACATAATAATTCCACTAATCATGCTTTAGACTTAGTCTAGAAATCTAGTGGTGTTTTTTTTTCTTTTCAAATTCATATCAAGTAGATCTAGATCTAGATCTAGAGTAAAGGAGCCGGTAATCGGACAGCTCCAGTTTTCGGCCGATCCATTGGATGCACGGTAAAAAGGCTTTAAAATACATTGCATAATAGCATATCACATATCCCACACATACCATACCATGCCAGAGTCACTGAAGAACCACATTTGCAATGGAAAATATATCCTAAAATATCACATTTTAGCGATGTAATCGGCGGTCCCGCTACCCAAATCTGAAAAATCGAGTTTCTTACGCGTGTATGTAAGAAATATGGGTACCATAAAATGAGCTTTATTTCAAGTATTTTTCAGATTTAGAGCCCGATTTTGTGTTGGTCGCAAGCTCAAAAGTATCTCATCGCATGTATTAAATCAATGCAGCCGGACCCCGCCACGCACACACGATATGTCCGTCTAATTCAGATTCCAACTTCCGATCACCGCTGTGCCTGTCTTCGGCCAGGCGAGCACCCGGGAGCTCCGGCGTGGGATACCTGCTCCGCCCGCTTGTGCTATACATCAGCGCGGAAACGCACGGCGCGCGCGAGCGCTTCCTATTGACTTTGTACATGCGTCCGAAAACTGGTTCGCTATGCCGATAACCGGCTCCAAAACAGTGAAAATTGAAATGAATATTGTCATGGCAATTCATGATTTTTTTCTGGGATTCTTTTTTTTGTTTAAATAATAATATTTACTTCATGATTTGAACAAGAAATGATAATAAATAGGAAGTAAAGAGTCCAAAAAATAGGATTTTGTCTTAAGTGGCCGAAAACCGGGTCCTTTACTCTAAATCTAGATCTCTAGACTCTAACTGTTACTAGATCTAGAATCTAGACTAGACTTTCTAGATCTAACTTAGAGGGTCTAGATTAATTTCTAACCAGATTGTTAAAAATGTTTTGATTTTGGAAAATTAGAGTTGGACGAAAGAGTTATGTCTCATAACATAAGTTTGCATAAATATATTTTCTGCTAATTTCAAACACTATCAATAATTGCCATACATACTAACATAGTCTTGACATTGCAGATGTGGCATACATCAGCAAACTTGCATGGTTCAATGTTGTTAAATCAGCAATGCAATCCATGGCATGTCAACATTTTTTGGCTTTTTCTGGCATGGCCACTTGGACATGTACATCTAAATGGTTCAATGGACCTCTGCCATAGAAAATTGTGAAATCTTAGGAAATATACCCCAAAAATGAGCTTAGTGGTGTGATGTTTGCTCTCCCCACAATGTCTCTTGATAATTTGAAAAATTAATTGGAAGTGAAAAACTAGGTTAATTTCAATATGAGGTTGTTTGAGATTAGAGCAGATCTATGATCATGATGTGATAATATAACCTCTCAGTTAAAGGGTTGGTTTTATTGTTGCTAGTCTTTAACTTCATACTAATTACATGTACACTGAAAAGTACCTTCAGTGAATGTTATGGCCATGCATGATCAACACTTGTTTACCATTAATTAACTGCATGTTTACTTTACTATTTTTGTGTGTGGTTTATCCAGAAGTTTTGGGGAAGCTTGAAGATTGGTGATGGAGATCGACAGCCTGTCTCGGCCCCTACTCTTCCCCTGTGCTGATAGAGTCAAGGTACCACAGGTGGGGTCTGATGAATCCAAGTTTAAGAGCCACTTCTCCTTCCTATCACAAAGTTTGCCTCCAACCCGCACCCAAGATGCTCAGGGCAAAATTCACCAAGACTATGTGAAGAAGATAAGTACCAATCTACTTTTCAGCGAGGCAGTAATACGCAAGCATGCAGCTCACACACTTCCATACAACAAGGTAGACCTGAACGGGACTTTTGATTCTAAAGGAATTGTGAAGAAGAAACCTTTGAAGAAGATTGGGTCTGTTGGAAGGCATACCCAGCATGGATATGAAAAGAAACATGCCCCTTGCCACATCACCACGGTTTCAGAACACAAGCTCAAGCCACTCCAACCCAAGAAGAAAAAGATTATTCCTGACAGAGATGATGAGATTGTGTCCGAAGCTGGAACCGTTCTCAAAGGGAAGAATGCATTCCTCACTGAAACTGAACAAGAGAATGAATTAGAAAAGGATGCAGAGATCAACTCTGATTCACAGCAGGATACAAAGACTAGACCAAAGGAGTCTGAGAATTGGGACTCTCACGTCTTGATGAACCTGAGCAAAGCAACAGCTAGATGGATCGTCAATGAGCGCACACCTCAAGGCCCCCAGAAGGACAGACTCACTAGGCTACTCGTTGAGAAGTTTGGAGAGGCCTCTCAGCTGGATACTCTGATCAGAGATGACACCAGCGTGAGTGAGACAGGGGTAGCTGAACAGCCTGAACAACGAGCAGAGAGCAGAAGCTCAAAGAAACAGAAATCAGTGGTTTCTGAGGCTAGAAAAAGTAGCAGTGAAAATGAGAAGAAAGAAGGAGAGGAAGGAGAGGAAGATGAAAATGATGAGGAAGATGTAAATACACAACCTTTAGCATCATTCTATCGTCTGCCAGGGGGAGTCAGGAGAAAACATAGACAGCTTGCCATTGATAGTCTAGGTAGGGTTCATTAGACAAAATATGTCGTCTCAAATTCCTCTCACATATCTGTTTTAATCTTGACTCTATTCTTTTGGGCCTTTGCAGCAAATGAATGCAAGTTACCATCATCTGCAATTCCCTGATATTAGGCAATCATTATGCAACTGCAGTTCCAACTTTTTTCTGATTCATACATTTCAAGGTTTAACAGATAGCAAACATTTTTTTCTTCAGTGATGTTATGGGATTTGAATATATTGGTATGGGGTATCTTCCTGAAAGAAATACACCTCAACTTTTTAGTTGGCAATGTACATTTTAATCAAGTATGTTTGCTGTGGTTTCGGTAATACAATATGATCAAGATAGCAAGAATGCATTGAGTTTCCCTATATCAAAAGATTACCATTGAATCATAACCAATGGAGGTCGACCCAACTTGAGTACATATTTAATATGAAAATTCCCACTGACTGGTTCAACTATTGCAGGTGCTATCAACACGACTGCTCAAGATATCCAAGTATTCCGTCGTAAGCCCAAGCCTCCTCCTACCCTCAAGGATGTAATGAATCCTGCTATCGGTGATAAGATGCTGGATACACACAATCAGTTTGAACAAGAGTGGTTACTTGGTAAGTATTATCTTTCAATATGAAAAGTTTCCCTTTAACCGAATCTTGTTTTGTGCCTAGAAGGGCAAGAACACAATTTGGAGAGATTTTGAACTTTTCACAGTTGTGTAATAACAAGATAGATATAGAGTAGTGATAATAAGTTAAATGATGAATTGGATATAGTAAAGGAAGGATAAAAATTAAAATTAAAATTTTCTTGAAATGTGCATTTGAATTTTGATCACTTGCTAGATGATAATGAGGTTTAATGTCATATTCTAACAGAGTAAAACTGTTTGGCAATATGGCAAATTACTTTATTCCTTTTTTTAGTTAGAAGGTCTGAAATGTTCAAGAACCTTAAGTTCTCTGAAATGTTCAAGAGCCTTAAAGTTCTGTAGGTCTGAATATTTTCAATTTAAATGACTATTAATCTTATTTGCATTACACACAATTTATCATTTCTCCCTGATATCTCAACACCTAACCACAGGTGCACAGGTGATTCATCAGCCTAGTGATTCAAAGCTCCACCTGGATTCTGGGAATGTGTATCAGGTGTCGACACGGAGGAGCTTTCCTCAGGACCCTGTGTCTTGGCACACTGAGAGCAAGAAGAAAACAAAAGATAGAAAGAGCAAGAAAGATAGAGAGAAGAAGAAGATAGATATGCCTCAGCATGGATACAAAAAGTGGAATAAACTTCCAGAACCCATGCAGGTATAGAGCTGGCTTTTCTCTCATTCAGTGAGAATAACAATTATTATTGTGAAGAACAGACAAAATCTTTCCTTTTGGTTGAACTGTGCCTAAACATATTGTAAATTTCAAAACAAATGACAAACAACATTGAGTGTGTTTAAAAAAAAAAAATTGTGTCTATTTTTAAACATCACGATCACAGTTCCTTTGCATTACACAAATACTCTGGCATTGTGACTGTGTATTACAGATACACAGGGTATGATCTATATGCACACACACACTCCCAACACAATTTTTTTTTCTTCAAGAAATTAGATGTACCATTGCACAAGTATTTTTTTTATGATTGGTATGTAGGATGATGGAATGTAAAGGAGCAGGATGACTCAAGGATGTATTTGATATACTTCTTTTCATTTCACATAATTTGTTATATTTATAAATTAATTTATCCTTTGTGTAATTTGTAAGTTCAACTGTTTATTTCCTTATTTCAGGAGGAGCTGATGGATATTCATGAAGCAGGCTATGATGCAGAGGCTCATAGAGAACCAGACCCAACAACATTCAAGAGACACAAAGAAAATCCATCGCTAGTACAACTAGGTTAGTCTTACTTCATCTATGACTATATCACTGAAGCTCTTTTAAAGTGACGTGAACAACATATCCTACCCCAGATTTGGACTGAAATTTGTGTTTAGACGAGGGGCTACCTTGCTTTCTGAGAGACAGCAAGGATGTGAATTCAAATATATCTAATGGAATTAGTAAACCAACAGTTAAGGATAATAGCTCAATATTTGTGTTTTAACTGTCTTTAAAAACTGAGCATGGACTGAAATGGCTACTACATGATTAGACACTGAGAGACCTTTAAGGTCCAAGTTTGATATAACTGAAGTAAGAATCTGGAAATAAAAGTGTCTACTAAGATTGAAATTGACTAAGGGTACAAGGCATTATTCTTAGAAATGGGGTAACTTGAGTTTGAGACAAAGGCAGTTTCCATTTGGTAAAGCATTTATCTTCAATTACCCAGTCCCTCAGGTGCAAATTAAAGATTTACACCTCTTGGAGCTTTATTTGCAAGCATACTTTTGCTTTCTCAGCATTTATTTAAAATGAAAGATTTTTTTTTTAAATCAACCATTTATGATATCATCCCCCTTCTCTCTTTACACCTCTAGTTGATGAATGGAGAAATAAATGGCACCTTGGCAGCAAGTGGTACGACAGCTCCATCAATGACCTTGAGAGAGACATGAGTGACATCAACGAGCATGTGAGATTACAGGCCATAGCAACCATCGCTAAGGCAGCTACATTCAGACCACCTGATGAACCTGGTAGCGTCTCTATTTCAAGTAAGTGCTGCTATATCAAACTGGATAACAGAAATCTGTTTTTGTATTCAATTCAGAATGTGCCCACTTTTTGTAGGATTGTCATATAGATGTGACAGGTGTTCTAGTATTAAAGTGACCCCTTTATTCACCAAGACCTTAGAAAATCTATTTGAATTATACAGTGCGTCCCAGAAAAAACGAAACCGAGAAGTATCGATATTCTATCATAACATAATCACAACTATAATTAATGAATGATACATATTTGGAAAGCTTAGAGTCTCCTTTTTCATGTGATGCTACTCAGATAATGCATATTTCACGCATGAGTGATTAAAAGCAATTTGAAGGAAGGAAACCAAAAAGACATTTGGCGGGCGGTATCTGAATTTCAAAGAAAAATTCACATTTCTAGAAAGTTGAGTTTCTGCCCTTTCATATGACACCTCAATCAGGAAAAATGAGTGAGGAATGACAAAGTTCTGTTTGTTTAAAGTAGTACTTGCATTTCCATAATTTGATTTAACGAATTCGTTTTCACTGGCTGCCTGCCGTATCAATAAACAAAATTAACAAAAGACCTAACTCCGTTTCGTTAACAATCAGCCGTAGACGAGAGTCTTCATGCATGGCTGATTGTCAACGAAACGGAGTTAAGTCTTTTGTCAAATCTGCTTTTTGCTACGGCAGGCACCCAGTGAAAACGAATTCGTTTGTTAAAATTATAAAAATGTAAGGGCTACTTTAAACAAACAGAACTTTGTTATTCCTGGCTCATTTTTCTTGATTGAGGTATCATATGAAAGAGCAGAAAATGAACTTTCTAGAAATATGAATTTGTCTTTGAAACTCAGATACCGCCCGCCAAAATACTTTTTGGTTTCCTTCCTTCAAATTGCTTTTAATCACTCATGCATCAAATATGCATCACGTGAGTAGCATCAACTGAAAGAGGAGACTCTAAGCTTTCCAAATATGTATCATTCAATAATTATGGTTGTGATTAAGTTATGATAAAACATTGATACTTCTCGGTTTCGTTTTTTCTGGGACGCACTGTAGTGTCCCTGGTTTTAAAATACACAAATGTCTCACAAATTCATTATCGTGATCATGGATATTTAAGGATCTAACTTCCAATGTGTCTTGTATCTAGATAAAGAGTTTGGTGAGTCGTCCTAGCCTTAACGTGGCAGTCATAATGTATTTAATGAAGTTACAAATATAAGTTACATATATGTAAATGTGTGTCCAACAATGTGTGTTTGAAAAATAAAGAATGGGGATTTTTCTATGAATCAAAGAAATTAAAAATGAATCCACAAAGGATTTGAACAATGATATTGAATGGAAATTATTTATTTATGTAACATCATGAATAGATATCTATGATCTTTGAAACAATATACAAATTTTATTCTCTGATATATTTTGTTTGTATTACAGAGCCTTCCAACCTCAAAAGTCGGCTTACCGGAATCTTTAGTAAAGTTACAAAGGATGCTACTTCACATGGTGTGCTCCCAGCCAAACTCCTAACATGCGTAGAGAAGTCTCTTTTTGATCCCAGTCCGAGGGTTTGTGTGACTGCTGCCATCGCTCTGTATACGCTGAACAGGCCAAATGAAGAGGTAGGAGCTAGTGTGCAATGTTCTTTCTCTCATTCAGCCACTCATTATTTTATGTGCTTTCATAGGACTGAGGAGCTTTGATATGCAGAAATGTGTTAGGGGCAAGCCAAGTAGTGCATAATTGAGCTGTTTAATTCCAAAAGGGAAAAACGGGCATTAATAGCTGTATATATGTTTGCTCTTAGCCTGCTCTTGTTCACCCACACGTTAAAAATGCTGCTTTATTTAATGCTATAATGGTGCTAAATTAGGTAAATACTTGCGACACCTCAGCTTCTGTATCTATGTCTATATTTATTTCTGTGATAATTTTGGTGGAAGGGTTCATTGTTTGAGCAGTGCAGCATTTATACAAATATGTACAGGGATTTGAGATAGTAAAAAGATAACTCAAATTAAAAATCTTCTTCCTGCTGTAACCATGAAAAATCACCTAAGTGCCTTTTGGCAGTTTTCATGGTTGTCTTTTGGAAGTGGAGAATATTTGTCATATATTATGTTTGAAATCTCAAGCAATTAGGCCGATATTTTTGTGTCAAGTTTCCTAATTTCTTTCAATTTAATTTTTACTGCATTATCACTCTTTCCTTCGTCATAATTTGATAAATGATGTATTCTTGATATAGAAACTTGCATAACTTCAGTTTTTCAAATATTTTGTTGAATAATTCACGAGGCACTATTGGGTGTCCTGCTGGCCCTTCAATTTCTTTTCTAGTTTTAACATTTCTAGAACTATAGTGTTTGTTATGTAGTTGTTAGTTATATTTTGCATTTGTTTTTCTTCATTCTTCAGTGTAGCAAACACAGCTAGCTCTTTAATTTGCTTTTTGCATGCCATTTTACTTGGGTTAAAGATAATGTCATTGGTTACACATATTGTTGGAGTACATTTAAGCTCTGAATAGAGTACATATCAAACCGGTCAACTTTCTGGATCCATCTTTGATATATTCGAAAACAGAGTTACCAGTGATGTGTATGTAAAGAATGTCATATTCCTTTAATTCATGCAAGCACTTATTTCTCAAACACTGCAAGTGTAGGGAACATCATAATCGTGTCCCCTCAGAAATAAACTGATTATTTCTTTCTCTTCTGCATGCATTTCAAATCAATGACACTATTTACCACCTGCACAGATATTTATCAGTTTCTTTACATTTCACATTCAGCTGTTCAACTCATTTTTAGTTCCTGATTTAGATGTTTCTCATCTCATTCTGCATGTTCTTTTTATCTTACTTTCTGATTTATTTCTATGCTTTCATTGTAATGCTGGATTTATAGCCACCATATGAGCAGGTAAGCTTTAGTAGTATGGGTGTGGCTCCTAACAGAGAACTAACCTTATCTCCTCTGGGGGGTGTTTCACGAAGAACCTAAGTTGAACCTATCTCTAAATTGGACTCAAAAATTATGGAGAGCCATTTGTAGCCTTAAAATAAAATATATTCAAAAGCGAAAATTCAAGTATTTTAGGAGTTTTATAAATTCCACATCAAGAACATGAAATCTCCTTGATGATAGAAAATATAAATGATTTGAATCAACATTTTACACCTTTGGAAATAACTTTTACAAAATATTTTCAATGATATGCTAATGGCTTTCCATAATTGTTAAGTCCAACTTAGAGATAAGTTCAACTTAGGATCTTTGTGACAGTTTATCTTTTCTGACTGGTATGCATACATACATACATAATTTGGTCCAGGTTTTCTAATGGTGTAGTTTACTGAATATCTCTTAATGTGAATTGCAATGAGAAAGCTTGGAACACCCTTCAATATTACATGCAAATATACTTTTGGGGCTTGCTTAAAGCCAAAACAGTGAAATAACACAAATGCTTCAACTTGAATAATTCATATCCGATCTTAAATTTCTCTCAGTGTCCTGTTGGGTTTCAAGAGCCAACTTCAGTTAAGGCTTTGATCAAGTATGAAGACTTGAGTGGCTTTGTAACAGCTTATAAGATTCCATCTTTACCTTTTTAAATCATCATAAAAGTCAATATACCGGTAACTATCAATTCAGTGAATGGTTTTGTGTTATTTTGTGCATATTGTCCATAGAAAATATCAGTTGATACTAACTATGATTTTTGACACCAGTCATGTTAAAAATACCCTTTATCATAAACTTGATTTACAGCTACAGCAAACATACAGATATTTTGAAGTGACACTGACATTGACATATATCCTTATACAATAAATACTTATTATAATAATTTTGAAATAAAGCAAATGTTCATTATATTTGCAAGGTGTCCGGTGTGTTGCTATATCCCGCTAACATAAACATAATAGATCAATAATTCTTTATTATGCATCGTATTAGACCATATATTTTGTGGAATTGCATGTAAATTTCATTTTGACAGAAATTGTGAAGTATTTTTTATTTGTTACTCGCTGAGAAGTGAGAAAGGTGTTTAACTAATTTAAAGTATTTTTTAGTTTACTCTGTGTAACTCTCATTAGACAATGATTTTCGGCTAATAAGGGAAGTACCTCATGGTTAAGGTTAAATGAACCTGGGAATTTAGAAAAATGTCAGTGGATCCAGATCAAACACGTTTAGTTTACAATATTAATGTGATTATTGGTAATACTTGCTTGTAAATATTCATAGACTTTGTGCTGTACATGTATGTTTCATGTCACCACTCTAGATAAATGATGATTCAATCTACTTGCACAAAATGTATATTGTCCTATAATTCAGTATTACTCCATTTATTTTATGTGCCCCTACAGGCAAGAAAAGTTTTGAAGGATATGGTCAATATTATGCATATTTACTGACATTGTCTGTCAGAATACATGTATATATACACCATCAAGACTATGTATGATTATGTAAGAACTTTTAGTGAGATTGTGATGTAGTTTGGCAGATATCTTTTAGCTTTTTCTGTGTATTAACTTTATAATTGCAAGCAAGAACATTGAATAATCATTTGACTATAGTAAACAGCTACCGTCACACAAAATAAATTGATAATTCATCTCCTAATCAGTTATTAACTCGATTTAAAAATATATTTTTCTGATAGGCAAGAAAGATCTTGAAGGATGTGATTCAGGGTGGTAGTGGTCCTGAGCGCTGGGCAGCAGCACAATGCCTGGCACACGCTGGCGTCTGTGACTCCTTCGTGGTGGGTGAATTAGTCAAGCAGCTCTTTGACTCTGAGAACATGGTCAAGCATGAGCAGTGCATACGACTCCTGACTAACCTCAGTCGAGGGTCATCCATCGTACACTCCATGGTCGCTGAGCAACTCAACAGTACCAGCTGGAGACATCGTATCGTGGCCTGCCGAACCTTTCCACGACTCTATGGCACTATCAATAAGGTATGATGGAATCTTGTCAGGGATCACTTGAAAGACCAGATTACTGTGTATCTTATTCTCCAAAATGTCTACCATCTGTCATCAGGGTTTCTATATAAGAATAACAAACAATTTTTTCCCAAATATTAAACAACATTTTTTTCTTTTTATTACTCTAAAACGGTATTTTCAATCAATTACAATACATTTTTATTGACATGATTTTGTCAGTATTTCAAAATTACTTATTATATATTAGAATTCTGCTTTTCAGCTCCTAATATTATCCATTTGAGTATCTTCAGAAGTTTTTCTTTCTTTTTTAGCATTTTAAAAATCAGGTTTCCTTCTACCAATTAGTATTTTTGCCCCCCCCCCCCCTCCTTGGTGCTAAGAGCGGCTGGTCTTTCTGTGAGACATCCTTCTCTTTGTCATTTTTATTTTTTATTTCTTGAATCTCAATCCATGATATAACTTTGTGACCACCCACCAGGACATCACCCACAAGCTGAGTAACCTGATGTGGAATGACTGGCATCGTGAGGTCCGAACCACTGCTGCTCAGACCCTGGGTCGTACTGGACATGGGAAGGATGTCCATGATGATCTTAGGGATAGGTTACTCAACGGCAGTGAGAGGGACAGGATTGATGCACTGCAGAAGATTGGACATCTAGGTGAGTTAATTGAAGCTTTGTTATTTAGGCCTTTTGTAGGACTGAACACTGAATGAATGTGGTGGTGGTTATTTTACCTGATTGCATGCTAAGAAAGCAAAAAATGCTTGTAAGTAAGCAACCAGACAGCCGACGGTTTTAGGTCCTCTCCGAGGGACCTGGTAATGAGAATTAATACCTTCCCAAAGGGCACTAGCGCATCGACTTGGTTTCGAACCTGGGTCACCAGATCACGACACCACTGCTCTACTGGCTGAGCTATCGCGCCTCCACTGTTGCAATGAAAGAAGTAAGATATTGCATCTATGTGTAACAAGGTTCCCAGCGATCCTGGAAATCAGGGAAAATCTGGAATATAAGTTCTCTTTATTTTCCATTGAGGGAAACAAAGCACTCTAATTAGAGAAAAATCGTGGAATTTCAGTGGCCCAGAAATTTTGTCAGTCTTGTACAGTTTGTGTCGTGTCCAAACAGTGTATCTATTTGAAGGATTGGCACGCCCATGACATGCCCAGGCAAAGTGGAATCACAGATAAAGATAGGCAGATCGTTCCAGAGTTTGGGACACAGACAGAGAATGGATGATTGCTATAAAGGGTGGGAGGATCAGAGTTTGAAACCTGTTCTAGGTGTTAAGTTCATTATACTTATGGTCCCTCAAGTCACTGAAAGCCATCAGTATAGAGAGTCAAATATAGAGATATTGGAAAAACTTGAAATTGAAAGAACATCACCCATTTCTGCACCTGTAATAATGTCAAGAATATGCTTTAACATATATGCAAGGATGTACATGTATGAGCAGGAAAAACCTGCAGAAGGTGAGAGATTGATCACCTTTAAAAATATTTATTCATTAACAAGGTTATGAAACTTCCTTATTTTTGCCAGGTATTATGACAGCTAGACTCCTGCCATCTTATCTGAAATGTTTTGACGACCCCTACATCGCTGTAAGAATAGCCACCACTGAAACGGCGAGTAAGCTGGAACTCAAGGATCATGATGTCCTCATGAAGCTGCTCTTCTTGACGGAGTTTGACAGCAATTGGAAAGTCAAAGCACATGCTCTCAAAGGTAAGGTTCAAAGCTAGACCCCATGTACAGTTGATAAACAAAACATACCCATCATAAGTGATAATAAAGTTTAATAATCACTCTGCTTCATGTGCTGAAAAGCCTTGTCTCTGTTAGCATTGAAAATACTTGATATTTTGTAAAGAAGTGGAAGAAGAGTTTTAAAAAATATATTTTTCTGACCACTCATGTAATATAAAGAGATGACATGTACATTTTAACTAAATTTTGTATTAATGAATTGGTTTATATTGCTTTCATAAAGTAATTCGGTTGTACACAACATGATAATATTGAAGTTAGTATTAAAAATCTAACAGTGATAAAGATGGAATTGGAACAGATATAAATGTAGTATGTACGGTACTATATTCTTCACATTTACAGCTCATTTGTATTATGTATAAAGTGGAAGACATTGTTGACCATGTGCTACTAATTTCAAGACCTCAAATACTATGTTGAATGAGATTTTGACTTGAATCGAAAAAGAGTGTAATGATAATAATAATGGGTTCTTGTATAGTCAGTCAGTCAGATTGTATTTAAGAGTATTTAATTGTATTTTTACTTCTCCTGATGTTGTGTTTAGCTCTTGGCAACATAGGTGAATCCAACAAGCACATAGAGAGTGCTGTACTGTGGGCTCTAAGGTTTGAGTCCCAGGCCGGTGTGAGGGCTGAGGCTTGTCAGACGATGATCAAACTATCCATGAAGGATCCTGAGATCCCTGCTCTGCTCCAAGAGAAGCTCCTGGTGGAGCCAGATCAGGTGGTCAGAGAGTAAGTCTCAAGATTTAGGATTGCATGGGGGTGAATGTTACCATTATTGAAATGAATTGACTAACAGAAGCCAAAATATGTCCTAGTGTGCTTTATTAAATCCCAATGTCCTACTTGTAGCTACTTGCTCCCTCTATATAGAAAACAATGCCTAATCGGTGACCATTGGTCCCCATGATCCTTTAAGACTTGATAATTGTCCATAAAGAGCATTTGTTAGTTACAAAACTTCTTTATCCAGACGTTTTGTTATTAGATGAAATATATCAATTTACTTATATTTCCACAGTATAATAACTAAGCTCATTCAATCCAGAAAAGCAAGAAAGAAGAAAAGGCGAACCAAGGTCAAAGTCATTGAGAAGAGGAGGGAAAAGATATATTAGTCAAAATACAAGTCAAAGAAAGAACAGGCAAGATGGATGAAGGGAAGGCCGGGAGAGAGGTTTATAAAGGTTTATTTTTTCAAAGAAGTCATGTAGTAACCATATATGTGTGTTCTTTGACTTACAGGCAACTTGTAATAGCCCTGGAATCGTTTGGAGTGAGTGCTACCGGTGATATGGAGATGGTTCAACAGATCAAAGATGAAGTGAGACGTCTATGCACACGCTATAACATCGCTGCTAAGATCACTCTCAATGAGGAGAGAGAGGACCTCGCACACCAGCACAAACGCTTCTTTGATTCTTCACCCGCTCCCAGTGAACTTGTGGTGAGTTCTCAAGTACTTGGTTCAAATTCTGGACATTTTAAGTGATGCACTTTGATGTGGTTTGATTGTATTACCATGGAATATATACGAGAGTGTGTAGTCAAAGACTGATGGAAATAAATTGTTAAAACCTGATAGAATATGACAGAGTGATCATTAAGTACTCTGTGTATATAGAAGTATAAAATAGATGTTACTAGATAGTATTTTGATCATTGTCTTTCAAATAATGCACACTTCATAAAGTGATGTTTGATGTTGTTATGAAAATGCAAATGTGATAGAATAAAGTTGACACAGATATAAATACTATATAGGAAATATATAGGAAACAATGTAGAAAGTGAAGCAAGAGGAAGGATTTTTTTAATAATTGTTGTTGATTGTGGATATCAAGGATTGTTATGTATGAACTGAATAGAAAGTAGATAGATAGTCTATCTGCATTCCTTCTATAATATAGTTTTATTCAATTTTCATCCCATCATTCCCACAGAAATCTGATGTGTATGTGCCCAGCCCATCTACAACACGCCCCTCTACCAAGCACAGTACAAGGACTATCACCCCATCCATCTACATCAGTATCGATGATGACTATCGTCCTGGAGCTGAGACACCAGAAGTTGATCTTCCAAAGACACCGGGTA
Source organism: Strongylocentrotus droebachiensis (assembly GCA_035222895.1). Lineage (NCBI taxonomy): Eukaryota > Metazoa > Echinodermata > Echinoidea > Camarodonta > Strongylocentrotidae > Strongylocentrotus > Strongylocentrotus droebachiensis. The sequence goes on along the minus strand of JAVYIG010009661.1, from coordinate 46,887 downwards.
GCACCTTCGCTACCGATCTCATGGGTAACCGACTCAGTCCGGCACAGCAGGGCAGTCGCCCTAACACCGGTAACGCCCTCAGCAGGGCCACACCCGCAGCGACTCCGACGGGTGTGGTTAGGACCACGTCGGCCGGAAGACGTACCCCCGAGGAGAGGCTTAACAAGCTGATCGAGGTTTACGAGGGAAGTGCATCGTTGGCCCAGTACCAGGAGTTTAAACAAGGAGATCTGGGTGTCATGGACGATGGAAATGTGCGGAAGCTCTCCCAGATACCGGAAGCACTGACGGAAGAGGTATCTGGTGAAATCACCGGTCAAAGCAAAGTGTTGGAGGAGGATGAAGGGAGCAATGATGTTTTCCAATCTGATGTGGTAGAATCCCGTCTTGACCAGACCGTGATGGACAATGTGGATGTTCCTCTGATGGGTGGTGAGGTCATGATACCATACCCTCGGAAGAACCGCTGGAAAAACAGCGCTAAGGAGAAGCAGGAGAATGATGACGATGACGATGATGAGGAGGAGGACAGTGAGGAATACGACATGGACGATGACTTGGAGGACGATGAGGAAGAAGAGCTGAAGAAGTCCATCCTTCGTCCGACTCCTGAACCAGGGTCGGTCAGTCGTTTGACGTCAGGGACCCTCAAAGATGACTCAAGACCACCTTCTAACTGAACGCACCCTCAATCAACATTGGTGACTCACTGAGGATAATATATCTCTAGCCTACCAATTGTCATCTACTATTCGAACTGAAGTCAATTAGTAGTCTATATTAAGTCTTATTTTTTTAAGGTGGGTATCCATGAGGGAGATTTTCTGGATCAAGATCATCTTCAAGCTGAATCAAACCATCTTCCAAAAAATTATTGACTTTTAATATCTCTAACCCACCAGTTATCATGTACTTTTTAACCTAACATTAGTATATCTTTATGAGTCTATCGTTTTGAAGTGGTTTTGCTAGATGTGGGTTTTCTGTCCACCTTATTGCAGAAGAAAAATGAAAGTTTAGAAAACCATGTAGTGATCAAATATGAGTATTATAGAGCAGACTTGAGTGAACATATTGGACATATTGTCATGTCAGGGAGCATTTTGTAAAAAGGCATTTTCTGGTGTGGTAATAGGAATAATATTTATAGTTTACAAGTGGAATTGAGAAATTTGATGTGTGTACCATGCCTTTCTTTTGTTGTTTTAAACAATTATGCAAACGTAATCTCAGTGTATTTATTTACTAATCACTTCCGTCCATGGTTCTTGAACTGATCAAAATCTCATCTTGAAAATAGTATTCATGAAGTCATTATGCAAATCTAGTATCATTATCATTAAATGTGAACCATAGTACAGTATGAATCATAACTTGTAAGTTCTTGATTGTATTCCTATGACTTTGTGCAGACATCTATGCATATATATCAGCCTGACTCTATTCTTCCATTTTAACTTATTTTAGAGGATTAAACTGTGAAGAAATTAAATTTCATGTAGACACTCTGACCATGTTTAGAAATGTCTGGTGCAAGTTGTCGGAATATAGTCCAAATTGAAGGCTAGGTTTTTGACTTAAAGAATACGAATTGATTTTCACAGAACATGTATTTTCTACAGACAACTGGTGGAAAGAATTGGTATTCAATGGGTCAACTGCATTCGCTACTTTTGACATTTTACTTTTTCAATACTGAAGGTTATTTAAAATTTGATATTGTTTGTAATATTTTTGGACAAAGAAATGTTTGCCTTTCTCATTTCATGAACATATCCATTCACCACAGATCCTTAAAAAGGCACTATGATTATTTAGTCTGATGAAATTTTATTACTGATTTCGTTTCCAAATCCATTGCACATAAATGGTAGTAACGCTTTGTGGCACAATGTTCCTAGGACTTTTCAAATTGAAAAAATAAAAATAAATTGTACACAATTTGTAAAAGTAGTACTTCTGGGGTATCTCGTTTCAAATCAATTCACATTATAGAGTGTTGTAGAGAAATGAAACATTTCAAAATTGATGGATTCAGTTACTTCCTTTTCTAAATACAGTGTATCACCTGATCAAAAATATGCAATCTCACCTTCTCCCATGGTTTAACTTCCATTTGTCCATAAGGTTAACCTTTGACCTCATTGCCTTGGAGTGCATGTATTCAGAATATATATTTATTAAATTTTAATAAACTTGTATGATCAAACATGGATATATGATTGTGACATTTAACAAGTTATATTGTACTATTATTTGTAAATAAAATGAATGTTATGCAATGTGTGAATATTTTGGTTGATATGCATGCCAATTAAATGCTTGTATTTACACAACTTCAAAATTTAAAGTCAATTTATTTGAGTCCATGTCTGAAATATATTTGTTGTACATGTATAAATTATGTAAGAAAAGTTGAGTCTCTGTCTAAAAATCTTTCCAAACATTTCCAAATGCCATTGTGCCCTATTTATTGTAGTAAACTTTTAGCATGCGTAATTCTTTAGTGTATAGTAGATAGAATAAATAGACCTTACCATGACTTTTAAACAGGACATCAAAACGAGATCATCAAACTGTCAAATTTCAGTGAAATCACTTTTATTCTGTACATCATTCTGGAAAAGAGCCTGTACAAAGTTGACAAATTCATCATAATTACATTTGACATAAGAACAGATACAAATAGTAAAACCCAAAAGACCAAAACTGAAGCATAACGGACCTTCAAAGAACTAACTCATCAGTATAGTTACTTTGATATCGATAACCACTAGTCTACTACAAAGCTACTACACCGGTAATCCTCTACCAGTCCTCTTTGTAAGATTTCCCCTATGATTGCATGGTCCATAAATCTCACAAATAAAAGCATACAGTAATATTCCATGCTAAATAATAAATTGTTAACTTTGTGGTTTATCCAAAGAGGAAGTGCCCTCTTTTGCTATCCCCAATTTCATTTTTATCCGGATATACATATTAATCACACATGAAACCATAATCATTTAGATTCTTTGATTTTCAGAGCAATATTTCATCCAGTGTTACTAATCTTGCAAAAAACGCTAAATATGAGGACGGTGCAAGAGATATTCACTGGTCTCTTTCCTTTAGAAGCAGTATTTTCCAATAACAAATGACACATGGAAGAACCATGCCAAGACCTTCTAGATGTACCAAGTCACAGTCCAGAGAACTTTCAGGGACTACTCCTGATGACTCCTGAGGCATCTAATCCCATCAAGCATCATCTATTTTCATCACACAACCTGCAATGCTTTATTCATCTTTGTGAAAGGCTGCTTAGCCTTTTTAAGATTACTAGAATATGCCATTACCAGATCTCTAGTCTTTCCATGTAAAAAAATGGAACCAACCCACTAGCGATAGCATAATTAACAAGACAAATATTAAGAAAATAATGTATTAATATACAGCTTCAAGACAAAAGTCTTGACATTGTTTGAATTCACAATTGAGCCTTACAAATCACATAATGGTATTTTTACACTCTTTGCTCATATACTACAGTGTCATCACATTCAAAAATAAGATACTTAAGATCTTTTATAAAACAAGCTTTTAGTTCTTGTGGTCTTTGAAGGGAATAAGATTCTGTTCATATTCTTTCTATGATATGAAGAAGCAAGATGGAATATCCTTAGCATTAAGACCTAGTATGGACAAGCAGACACACTGGCTGACTGCAAAAACCATTAAGAATACAAGATAGCCTATAGAGGCATTACAAATGTACAGGAAAAAGGGAAAAACGTTCCCCACAAATTGAATAATGTATTTTCTTAGGAACAGTAATTTCAAATTTTCAATATTGCTACATAGAAAGAAACAGTGTATATTGTTGTGTTAATCCTGAGTAGGGAGAAAGAAAATGTTATTCATGTTCCTTTTAATCCAGCCACTTAAATTACAAAGGACTTGTTATTTGTTTCATAAAAGGTACCATGGAAATAGAAGCATAAAAGAGCTACAGTTAGTAAATGAATGGTAAAATTTTCATTGAATTCAGAAATGCCATGATTCACATCATTATCCTTAATGGTAACGGATCCTAAAGATTATTCTATGAGAATTTTCTCCTCACACGCATTTTTACTAGAGAGACAAGGATGGCATATTGAGGATAATATGCAACAAACTTTAATAAGGGTCTATCAAGTCAAAACATGGAAATGTAAGTGCTTGATTGATAGTCAAACAACTACTTGATTTTCAAATCTTACAAATATATCACAAATATATCACCATGAGACACTTTAGACAGTCTGGTTTCTTCACGGGTCCGTATGTGAATGTCCAGACAACCACAGACTTAAAGGCTTCCTTATTCCTTCAAATTCAGACTGACACAAGTCTATCTATCTCAACAATAGCTCTTAAAGTCACAATGCCTCAGGATAGATCAGGGGGGTGTTTCACAAAGCCTTTTTTCAATGACAAATGACAAAAATCAGTGACAAATCTGTTAATAACCAATCAGAAGCAAGGGTTTCAGTAGCTTATAACAAAAACTGTCATTTGTCACTGATGACAAGTTTTGTGAAATGCCCCCCAGGAGCCTGTTTCATAAAACTTGATATCAATAACAAGTTACAAGCTACTGTTATAAGCTACTGAAATCAAGGCATCTGATTGACTAAGAGCAAATTTGTCATAGAAATTTAGCATTTGTCACTGATGACAGGTTTTGTGAAATGGGTCCCTGATCTACCTACTCCTCATCCGAGCTATCATCGCTGTCTCCGCTGGCGTCGCTTCCCGGCTCCTTGACATCGATGTCGAACTGGTACTCCTGATCGCACCCCATGTAAGCATCACTCATGAAGTAGATGGTATAGTGATGACTGCCGGAGGATGGAGCTACAAAGTCCAGCTTGACCTTGGCCTTGTGTTGAAGGGTCAAACGCTTGATGGAGATGAGACTGTTTGTCTTGGTATCACCGATGACCACCCACCAACCCTCCTCTCGTTTCTAAGAGATCACAAAGAAAGAGAAGTTGATGGTAAATTACAAATACAACCATGTTGAAACCTGACATTACTTATAGGTATGGACAGGACAGTAAAGGGTCTCATCCTATCACATACCAACAACAAAAGTTAGAATTTTGAAGCAGGACACTTATCCTCTAGTATTTCACATTTAAAATGTCTAAACATAACTTTTACACAAACTTTTTTTTACCCCGCCACATTTACATTGTATGTTTTCAATTCATGTAAATTTGTCCTTTTATCTCTTTGAAGAGGTTCATCTGATTGGTAGTAATTTCATAAATTGAATTTTTTGTTTTGTTTCAAAATCGAAAAAGTTTTTGATTGTGAAAAAATGAAAATTCAATTGATGTCCTTTTATCTTCTTCATTTGTATACATGTATTTGATGTTTGTTTACTTTTCATACTCTTACTTTTTTATATAATTGTGTTTCTGTATTTGTGGAAATAAATTCAATTCAAAATCAATTCAAATATTAAAAATGCTGGATTATATGTTCACTTTGCAAATGAATAAAGAAAAATGAGGAAACTAAGCTTGCCACACTTCTATACAAAAATTATTTGTTGATAAACCTTTCACATGATGGTATTCCCTTTTACTTAATGCTCACATGTTAGACCCATTATGCACTTGTTACACATGCAGCATGCTTGTCCCAACACATCTTGTCAATTTGTGAAACCAAGTTCACAAGAACTTAATAGCTCCTGCTTACCTGAGGGAAGAGAGGAGCTACGACAGGTCCGGTGATCTCGTCTTCTCTCTCCAACGAGACCATGATGACCACAGGTGAGCCACTGAAAATAGACACAACATGAAAGTGATTGGGAGTTAGTTTAGTTTATAAATTGGACTTCAATCATCTAATGGCTCCGTAAAACACCAACCAATATGTAAAATATGTAAGCAAGGGAATGACAATATATATGTCATCTTGCTACTATAATCAATCTATAATTTAGTTGTCAAAAGCGCCCTTAGAAAGATCCTCATCATCAAAACCAGTATTGATATCATCGATACCACAACCACCACCATCGCCGCCGCTGCCGTCATCATCACCACCATCATCATCAACTTTAACATCATCACTTTCATCATCGTCACCATAACTATCACCACCACCACCACCACCAACACCACCACCACCACCACCACCACCACCACTAACACCACCATCATCAACATAAATCCATCCATCCAATCCAAAAGATATTTGATATAGCGCCTTTTCCTTGCAGTTACAAAATGCTGCAAACACGCTCCACAATATCTGGGCCACTTAAAAACAAAAGTTAGACCAGTAAAGTATATTCTTACCTCTCCAAACCGTCCTTCTCCTGCACGTCATACATCAGCTCAATGTTGGGATAGCGGTTGCAGAATCTTGCAACATCAGCCATCTGGGCGTCGGTCATCTGGAGGAGTTCATGTCTCTCCTCATCCTCCATCTCCATAACATCAAAGATACTCTCGATCGACTACAAGTAGGAAAGATACAATATTTATGATAAACACACACAACACTTCTGTAATCAAGTCAAATTAATAGTTTTGTCCTTAGAGTCAACATAAATCTCAAACTTGAGTATTAATGCCATTTTAGTCAATACGATTTCAATCCATGTGCCAATGTTTATCTTCTTTGATTCCTGCCCAAGGGCATATCATTGTCATCTTCAAAACACTACATTTCAACCCTTTCTGGAGTAAATACTTTACTCTCCCTCTATCATAGGTCACCAATGGACCTGGAGACTATCGTTACTTTGGAATTATAGTACATTTCAAGGACAAAGTCATCTAATCTATAAGACAGCCTGATATAACTCTTTCAAAGTATATACAAATTAGAATTGTCATCATCCATGAATTTTAGTTTATGTATTAATATATTTATTTTGGGGGTCTTATTTCTCAGGGACGCATGATTTCCGATCACTTTGTGTTTTTTTTTATTCGTACCTTATCTGTGCACTTCTTGACGAGTTCTTGTCCAAAGTGAGGCAGCTGTTTAAGATAAGAATCCTTGTTCCACATAGCTTGTGTGACCATCTGAGCAAGCTCCATAGCTGCTAAGGCTGGAGAAAGCCAACCGTTGCTACTCAGTACATCCACACATGCTTGGATCAAACGCAGAGCCTGATAAATAAGAACAAAAATTATTATCAACTTAGCAAATTAGCAAGGTAGAAGGGTACCGAGGTACAGTTAACAACTCAATTATTCATACCCTCACCTGGTTTGGTAATTTTTTCAGTATGAAAAATTGATTTGTCCTGATTTACATTTCTTGAAAATGTGACATATAAAATGTGTATAACTAAAACTATTCAACAAAGGTCCTAATTCAACCAGTCCACCTTTCATTCTTGAATACAAAAAAAAACCCACAAACACACACACACATAAATCAAATTTACAATGGATTTGAATAATTTAGTTGTAACTGTATCTATTATATGCCGTGGACTGGAAATGTCTAGCAAGTGAGTCCCTGACAAGAGAACAAGATATGGCAGTAATTTTCTGATACACTTGGACTCTCTCAAATGTACAGGATAAAAGTCAGTAAGTGCTTGTATGATACACAAGAAAACATGGTGTCACCAGAACTTATATGTTTGTAAGAAAGAAAAAAAATTGCCAGTCCATCACTGCAGGACTATGACCTGCTGCTGCTTTTACAACTACATGTAATACTTAATTACCGACACACAACAATAGTGAGCACAACAACCATCACTCATGCAAATAACTTCATCATAACTAACACTCTTGCACCTGTCACTCCCTTATCATCTAAAATAACGAGTTAACGCCCTTCTGGCTCCAAATAGATGATATCGTTTAGGATATACTCTGCATTTAATTAAAGCTCAGCTGACTGAAATAATTGTACCACAAATACTACAAACACCACCACTACAACTAATACCACCACCATCACTACCACTCCTACCACTACCACTCATCCACCTGCCACTATCACCCATCCACCCAACGCTCTCATGTACCTTGTTGAGAATGTCTTTTGTATCTGACTGAAGCTCAGCTGACTGAAATGTTTGTACCACAAATACTACAACCACCTCCACTACAACTAATACCACCACCATCACTACCACTCCTACCACTATCACTCATCCACCTGCCACTATCACCCATCCACCCAACGCTCTCATGTACCTTGTTGAGAATGTCTTTTGTATCTGACTGAAGCTCAGCTGACTGAAATGTTTGTACCACAAATACTACAACCACCTCCACTACAACTAATACCACCACCATCACTACCACTCCTACCACTATCACTCATCCACCTGCCACTATCACCCATCCACCCAACGCTCTCATGTACCTTGTTGAGAATGTCTTTTGTATCTGACTGAAGCTCAGCTGACTGAAATGTTTGTACCACAAATACTACAACCACCTCCACTACAACTAATACCACCACCATCACTACCACTCCTACCACTATCACTCATCCACCTGCCACTATCACCCATCCACCCAACGCTCTCATGTACCTTGTTGAGAATGTCTTTTGTATCTGACTGAAGCTCAGCCGACTGAAATGTTTGTACCACAAATACTACAAACACCACCACTACAACTAATACCACCACCATCCTACCACTATCACTCATCCACCTGTCGCTCTCACGTACCTTGTTCAGGATGTCTTTTGTATCTGACTGAAGCTCAGCCGACTGAAATGTTTGTACCACAAATACTACAACCACCTCCACTACCACTCCTACCACTATCACTCATCCACCTGCCACTATCACCCATCCACCCAACGCTCTCATGTACCTTGTTGAGAATGTCTTCTGTATCTGACTATAGCTCAGCCGACTGAAATGTTTGTACCACAAATACTACAACCACCTCCACTACCACTCCTACCACTATCACTCATCCACCTGCCACTATCACCCATCCACCCAACGCTCTCATGTACCTTGTTGAGAATGTCTTTTGTATCTGACTGAAGCTCAGCCGACTGAAATGTTTGTACCACAAATACTACAACCACCTCCACTACCACTCCTACCACTATCACTCATCCACCTGCCACTATCACCCATCCACCCAACGCTCTCATGTACCTTGTTGAGAATGTCTTCTGTATCTGACTATAGCTCAGCCGACTGAAATGTTTGTACCACAAATACTACAACCACCTCCACTACCACTCCTACCACTATCACTCATCCACCTGCCACTATCACCCATCCACCCAACGCTCTCATGTACCTTGTTGAGAATGTCTTTTGTATCTGACTGAAGCTCAGCCGACTGAAATGTTTGTACCACTAATTCTATAACCACCTCCATTACAACTAATACCACCTCCACTACAACTAATACCACCACCACTACCACTCCTACCACTATCACTCATCCACCTGCCACTCTCATGTACCTTGTTCAGAATGTCTTCTGTATCTGACTGTAGCTCAGCTGATAGCTGCATCCTACCGAGATGGGCTTGGATGAGAAGGTTGGTCTTCAGATGAGGATCGTTGTAACGTGGGTTGCTCACCTTGTTGGGTGTACGACTCGACAACTGAAGAAAATAAAAAGAAACATGCATCAGTGGGGGTTTTCACAAAGATTCGAAGTCGAACTTAACTCTAAGTTGGACTTAAATATTATGGAGAGCCATTTGTACCCTTAAAATAAGATAATAGAAAATATGAATGATTTGAATCAACATGTTATGCCTTTAAAAAAAATATATATATATATTTTCAATTATACTAACGGCTTTCCATAATTATTAAGTCTAACGTAGAGATATGTTCAAATTAGGATCTTTGTGAAACACCCCCAGGTATGTGTACGGATAATTACTGTTCATTTACCAAAGGATCGTTGAATGAAAAATAATATTAGGAAAAAGATTTTTTTTTTTTTAAAGGGGGAGCAGGAATCATCCAGCATGTATAAGGCAAACAGAGGAGATCGCAGAAGAAAGTATCATTATTAATTTTCAACTCTGAACATGTAGCTTGCACACCACATTGCTTCAAATTGTTTAAATTCCTGGCAAGAAAAGATAACTTAAACAGTCTGAGAGACAAGAAAGAAAGTCTAACTGAACATACACAACAAAATGAACTTAGTATTTCCTCTCGTGACAATCTAGTATAAGCAGCACAGATTCCTTTTCTTCAAATATGCATTTCAGAATGAGCTATCATACTGTATTCATGGCGTTTTCTCATGATTCAAATACGCAAATAAAATGCCATCAAACCAAGAGATAGATGATTATCTGTGACCCATTTCACAAAACGTGTCATCAGTGATAAAGGACAGTCTTTGTTATAAGCTACTGAAATCCTTGCTTCTGATTGGTTATCAGCAGATTTCTAACTGATTTTTGGCATTTGTCATTGAAAAAATGCTTTGAGAAACGGGTCCCTGTCTAACACCTACCTGTTTGAGCATGGAGTCCTCATGATGCCTGATAGGAATGTTCTCATACTCTGCTGCAGACGAGATGATCTCAATCAGACCCTTGATCTTGGTCTTGTTGTTGAGTGACATACTGAAGAGCTCGATGGTGGTATAGTTGATGTAGTAGTACGCAGCTATCATACCCAGGTTCAACGGACTGATGTCCATCTCATCCTCGATGCTGATACACTTAGAATGCTCAAGGTCCTGAAGGGTGTTCTCCACCAGCTCAGAGAGATGGTCCGATAGATGACGATGGGTCATACCTACAAGAAAAGCATAACATTGATAGAGCTAAAAGTCAACAAAGAGGGATAATGCCTGCATGATAATAATAGTAATTATACATGTCCACAAAAAAGGGTACAATGATTATGATGGGTGGTGCCTGTTAGATGATAATAGCAGAAAGTTATTTTACTAATCATAATCTCATATATTACAGTATATCGAGGGTTCAGAGACACAAAGACGTACCTCCATATTTTGCCAAAATGAGTATTTGATATCAAAATGTTCAGAAAAATGTGGGCTCTCCAGGAAACACAAAGACTTAAGTCCACCCAACACCTCATTGAAGTCAATGGCTAGTGAAACATAGACTTAACTCCTTAAGGCCCAAGTGCCCAGTGACACATAAACCACTTTTTCTCAAAATGGCCAAAATGGAGTTACGTCTTTTTGTCACAGACTCCTCAATATCATGTCTACAGGTATGAGACAATAACATCTGTAGATGAAGGTCAATCTTAATGATCTGCCCATGCTTACAGTAAATATTTAATTCTCTTGTCCCTATATTATTTAGAACATGCCTAGTTAACACACTTCCTATCATAGTCTCACCTTGTAGATTGTAGTAGTTAGGATTCTGTGTCATACGCCTGTAGATGAAGGTCCATGTCAGGTAATCTACTGCATCCTGTTTGTTCTCTATCGTCTTGGTAACGACCTCAGCATTGAAGTGATCATGGAGACAGTGATCCAGATGAGACTGTATCCAGAAAGAAGAAAAAAAACATGGGGTATATATAGTTAAATGATAGTCCTTGCAACAAATCAATGTAATTTAAACAATGTCATAAAATGTCCTCTTTTTAGAATCTTGATGCTATCTCTAAATCTCTTTATCAGACTAGTGTGATCTTATTCCAGATATTACAGGGATTATCAGAGATTTTTTTTAATAAGGATTTTTTCTCCTGAATAGATTCAAGTATGTACAAGTCATAAAGTACAGTGACACTCATGACCTCCTGAATTTAAGACAGAACTTAGACGGGAGTTGGAGTTTGGGGACATAATTCTTCCATTGCCTTGCCACTTGCTCATGTTTGTTTTAAAACATATACTACTACATCGTACATAACAATAGTCCAACACATTTCTTTTGATTGGAATATTTTAATATTTTGGAATTAAAAAACACACTTCTCATATAGATAAAAAGTTCTGAAAGAATAATTTCTTACCTCAACTGGGAGCGGTTCGTACATGAACTTCTTGTAGAAATCCTTCTTGGATCCTTGACACAGCACCACACACTTGCTCACTGTAATATAAGAACACATACAATTCACAAGATGAAATTACACTGTTACATGACCTTCATCTGTAATGTTTGCATTGCCATAGGAATAACAGATTAGACTTTGAATAAAATAAAGCTTTACTTACTTCAGAAAACCCTTCTATCGCATGCCTATACAGCAACCCATTTTAAACTGAATGAAAGTTTTACTTTAAGGACGCATAGGAGTGGGCTCTCATGGGTAATCTGTCAACGTTCGGGTGTTTACCCAATAACAGGTGTTTATCAATCGCCGACATTAAAGTGTGGTACGGTATGTCACTGAAACAGCTCCCGTAGGATTTTTGTGCCAAAGTTGATTTTTTTTTTTTTTTTTTTTTTTTTTTTGCATTTTTGGATTCATTGGGGTCCAAGCTATCAGAACTTGATGGGGTTCAAATTTTCCTGAAGACACCAAATTTCCCTATTGCGCGTTATATAAGCCATTTTGGCGCCCAATATGGACCCAAGGAGGGGTTTGAAAATTTGAACCCCATCATTTTTGGCCAATTGGGACCCTTTTGAAGCCAAAAAAATCCTACAGGATTACATACCATACCGCACTATTAGCCTAATTTCAGGTTTTTATGACAGACATGCCTTATATAATGCTTTGTTTTCCCCATCCATTCCCCTACATGCTAGAATCGTTATCTCACTTTTCATATGGCCTTCTGCACATAGAAACTGGCAATCCACTCCCTTTAACCGCTTGAGCCTTACCTTCATGTTCTATCTCTGGTCTGTTAGCCCTTCCTGTCATCTGGAGTACATCAGTGATAGGGTAGTCAACATACCTACAAGGAACAGAAAAACACAAAATCATTATAAATAGCCATAAATTGAACATGCAACAACAAAGCTTGTTTCTAAAAAAACCTGCCAAAAAACAAAATCAATGTTTTGACATGCATTGTCAAAATCAAGTTGCCTGTTTCTACTTCAGAAAGCTTTAAGACAGTGGATACTCTACATGAGGCGTTCAGATTCTTCTCATAACGTGTTCCACGATAAACTAAATACATAAAAATGTAATGTATGAACTCATACATAAAAGATGAAAACAAATATCATTTATCAGGTATTACAACCAATATTCATGGACTGAATAATATCAATAATATTAGTTTTTCTTTTTGACTTGAAACCTAGAAATAGAGAAAAACAAGAAAAAACAATTTTGACTACCTGCTTTCCCTGGGTGACAAAGAAGTGGTAATAGACTAATAAAAAATGCCTACCCAGAATGGCATGGAACACTTTCTATTTTTCGTTAGTTTCTATGAAACCTGTCAAAAACCCAAATCATGTATTGTCAAATCAATAGCATAACACATCTATCAGCCTTTTCACACAGGGGTAAAATTCACTGTCTCTAGAGCTGATTGACAGCTTTAAAGAAAATTTTCCCTGTGTGAACGTCATTTATACGATGTTCAGACAGATACGAAATCGCGATTCAGACACCGGTCAAAGCAGGCTGCAGATACGAAGCCAGTATCTAGAGCTCAAGACGTTTTGTGTGTGAACGGATATACGTCCTTAACTAGACCGGGCACTGCTCTTTAAACACTCAGTAGGGCCATTGCGCATTCACGAGCAGTACACTGCTCGTAAATGCGCAATGGCCCTACTGAGCGTGTGAATTTTGAACGACCGCTATCCTCAGAAATAAAAAAGTACACTTGGCACATTTCTTACATCACATCTTCAGGTTTATTCAGTAATCATTTGATTATTATGGTATATCATGTATTGTATATATTAGAGGGATTGTATAATGAATACCAAAACAAAAATAATCACACTTTGGATTACACCTATTGGACATTTTGTCACTCCTCCCTCCCTATTTTTTGTTGGGGGGGGGGGGGGGAGGGGCCGGGCAATATCATAATCAGGCAAGTCTGTCAAGGTGAACAACCACAGGGTAGTGGGATGTGATATTGCAACTATGGCAGGGAACCCATACATTGATTCTAAATCTAAATATGCTGAGCTAGAAGAAAGATCACTTTTCAGCTAGAGTTTGATATCATTAGACTTGAATCTTCAAACCTGATTTTCAATAAACATCATCAAAGTTCAAGCAATCTTCTTACCAGCCAATCAAGGGTATCACATGTATAACATGGATGTGAATAATATCAATAATATCAGTTTTTTATTTTTGACTTGAAACCTAGAAATAGAGAAAAACAAGAAAAAACAATTTTTAATCACTGCTCGTAAATGCGCAATGGCCCTACTGAGCGTGTGAATCTCGAACGACAGCACCGAAATTTTATGTGTGTGTGAATTATGTTGTATCTAAAGCTGATTAGTTTAAAGCTCTTTACACTAATCAGCTTAAAAGAATTTTACCCCCGTGTGAAAAGGGGGCATGTACTATCCAATGAAAGGGCAAATCTACTCACGCATGAATCTTGCCGTTGTAGTACTGCGTATCCATGACGACGACGAGATGAGCATTGAGAGTCATGCCCCAGCACATCATCCTGGATGCTACCACCACCTGTACTGCTCCAGACATGTAGAGCTGTTCTACCACCTTCTGCTCTATCTCAGACAGACCCTCATGGAGGTAGGCGATACCATTGCTCAACATCTCCCTCAGGGTCTGGATGGTGGGAGGGTGCAAGACAAATAACACTTACTTTATACCTAGCAACCAATTAACCAATTCAAAACTTGTCTGGAGACACATTTATTCGAAATTGCTCTTGATGATTAACTTATCTGCTCACATTGATGTATATTTCATATGTACAATTTATTGTAATTTTTAGGTTTATTTGCACTTTTTTTTTTTTTTAAATGTAATTGTTTATCATTGTATTTTGTTAGTTATAGCACTTAGAGACTTTAGTGGTAAGCGCTTTATAAGCACCGTTTTTATTATTATTATTATTAGCAGTAATCGTGGAAGCAAGCTGTCGTGACTGAAGAATGTCTAGCTTATTGTAAGGATACTGTAAATGCAACTCCTAACATACCAGTTAACCATAACCATGCATGTACTTCTTGAAGCTTGACATGTCAGCTAACTGGATTATTTTGCGAAGTTAATTTATTTACAGGATAATATATCATTTCAAATAATTGATATGAACTGGGCTCTTGTCTTCTTTTGTTTTACCTTGTTCTTTAAGCAAATTCAACATATGTACAAGCAAATAGGGTTACAACTTGATATAATCCCCAAGAGTTTTTTACTTTTTCTTGAGAGACTATAACAACTTACTCGTTTTGTTTTTTATTCTTAATCACTTCCCAACAAAAATAACTTGGACTGAATTTCTTTCATGGCATGTAAAATGTTTGTTGAGTACTTTGCCTCTTAACAAGAGAATGAATCTAGACATACCTCATCAGCCACCTTGCTGAGATGGGCAGCCAGATCATCTTTATCCACATGGAGGAAACGACTCTCTGCTCCATCTTCGGCCGTCACGTAGGTCAAGAGATCAATGGCGGTCAGCTTGGTCTGCTTGCGAGACGGTACGAACACGATCACAGGCTTGGTAGGGGAGTGCTTGATGATGGCGTTGTAGGTGGGCTTCACCATGGCGATGAGACGCGATCCGGTGTGAGTGATGTTGAAGCCCTGTGTGCAAATGAAGGAATGGGGTAGGGTGAAGTGAAGGAGATGGCTATAGATCAAAATACTTGGAGAACCATTTGTTTGAGAAGAAGGTTCATGTAGGGTCACTGTCTTTGGAGGGATCATTATTGACGATGATGTATGCAAAAGCAAGGAGCAACATCTTTTTAGCAATTTTTTGATTTTCCTTTGGCTATCCTCAGTAATCAAAAAGTACACCTGGCAGGTTTCTTACCATCTCATCTTCAGATTCATTCAGTAAACATTTAATTATTATGGTATATCATGTGTTGTATACATTTGAGGGATTGTATAATGAATACCGAAACAAAAAATAATCACACTTCGGATTACACCTCTGGAATTGTTTTAACTCCTCCCCCCCCCCCCATTTTTTTGTTTGTCTAGGGGGGGGGGGGGGCAATATTAGGCAAGTGTTTCAAGATGAACAACCACAGAATGCTAGCCTGAGTGCAAATGCATGGATGAAATAAGACATTGATGATGTTGTAAAGCTACTGGTATATTCTGAAAAGTCAAAGCCTAATATTGATTGGCTGACTGCATACTGAGATAATCTGTGGCTAGTGCCAACATAACAGAGTTGAGATGAAGAAAGATCATTGAACCTACCTGGATGTGCAGCTCCAGAGGAACTGGTCTCACATTGGGATGGAAGTTGAAAGTGTTGGTAGGACTAGCTCCAAGCCACTGAGCGATATCCTTAGCGTTGGCCAGGGAGGAGCTCAGAGCAACCAGACGGATGTTACGCTCGATCTGAGACGAGATGTAGCGCATCCTGGAACAGATCACCTCAAGAACAGGCTGGAAGAAGATGACAAGATTTATGTAACGGGCATAATAATAATAATAATAGGCATTTCTACAGCGCCGTCTATCTAGATAATTCTATTCCGAAGCACATTTATTATTACCCCAGCTTTAGCCTAGCTGACGTTTATACAGCGCTCAAGCATTTCAAGGAATTAAATCCTGCGGTTCGGGTCCTGCCGCGGCACTAATGTCCTGTGGCAAGACATTGATCTACGTTTGCCACACTCGACCCAGGACCTTGCGATCGACAGTCCAGCAACGTATCCACCTGTTGTCTCTTTCTATTTGCCACACATACAGTACTCATAGATGGGGTTTCAGGAATGCTGTACAAGGATTGTTTATAAATTGCGATATGAACGTAACAATCAAATCAATTTCCCTCCATTATGCTTTTAGGAGAATGATGATAGGGAGGACATACCTCCCCACATGTCATGTCATTTACATAGAATTGGTCCATGGAATTTTTGAAATCCATCAATATCATCTCAAAGATCCAAATATCCTATGGAAAACTACCTGATAACTTCTTGCTTAAAGGCCCACTGTACTACTTGTAGCTACTTGCTCCAGAAAACAATGCCTAATCGGTGACCATTGGTCTCCCATGATCCTCTTTTTTTAATGTTAATTGAGAGCTGAGTTGATGAGATAGCCACCTGTCAGTGACCTTCCTGGGTGGTCCAATCCCTCCAACTAAACTAGTACAGATGGGCTTTAAGATAAATGATGGAAACTTATCTAATGAGTTATAACTGCACACATCTGTTTCAGTAATAATTCTCTATTGACTTAGCATAAACTGGTGAATCTAAGATTTTATCAATAATTATATGTGTTCAGTTTATTCTTCAAAATATATCTTTGAAACTCACCCCATTGTCTCCACCGATCAAGTGCAGCTCATCAATGATGAACAGGTTGACATTCTGGACGTTCTTACGCTGCTTCCATCGTCGTGACAACACATCCCATCGGTCAGGTGTACTGATGATGACATTACCCTTAGCTAAGAGCTTGAGGTCAGTACTGGTCTCACCGGTCAGGAGAACCACCTTCTTACCAAGCTGCATCTGGAACTTCAGATGCCACTCGTTGTACATCTAAAGAACAAAATGGTCAATGTAGAATAAACTAGATTAATGGACGAGACAACAATAAAATACAGCTACTGACCTATTGCTAAACAAGTTATCCAATAAAGTCTACTACACTACTAGAAGTTTTTTCTTTCTGACATGGACCGCTTGATGATGATTGGCAGAAGAAGAAAGAGGGGCAGATCAACCAAGACATAGATTGGTACATCAAGGATGGAACAGTTGTCAACGATGTCTTTCCAGCAGCTGATTGAGGACAGAGTTATGGAGAACCTGTGTCTCAAGATCCATTACACAGATGGCCCAATGGCCTCCAAGCTACATGAAATACACGATACAGATTTGATTTTGCAGCTATCACATGGGGCCTATAAAGAATTGATTCTCTAATACAGTTCTTTGCCATTCTGAAATATGCTACTGAGAAAGAAGAAAGATCACTTTTCAGCAAGAGTTTAATATCATTAGACTTGAATCTTCAAACCTGATTTTCAATAAACATCATCAAAGTTTAATCAATCTTCTTACCAGCCAATCAAGGGTATCACATGTATAACATGGAAGTCATTCTTCAATGACCTCCAACAATGCAGTCTATAAATATAACTTCATCTTTTTATAATCAATGAAATTCCCCACTAACTGCTTTCTCTAAAAGTCTGCATTTTTCGTATTCAGCTATGATTTTACCTGATTAAAAAGTAGATTAATTAAAGAATCACCAATACATCAATTTTACAAACTGTCAAGTACAAAACTAAAAGTCTTACATTTAACTGTAAACGTACTGTTTGAAAGCAATCTCTCAGTTTGGAACACTACACCATATTGACTTAGTGCACATGAAGATGCTACAGACAAGTTTAAATTCTCAATTAAAGAAGCCATACCTGTTCAGCTAGAGCCTCTAGGGGTGTGACGTAGACACACCTACATTCCGAGGATTGAAGCAACATACGAAGAATGGCCAGCTCGGCGATGATTGTCTTCCCGCTGCCAGTGGGGGCGCCAACAAAGATGTTGTCATCTCCATTGTACACAGCATTGAACACTGCAATTATATCAATGATATTCATTATAATACTTGTGTAATTCATAACAAATACACAAAATGGCTCATAACATATTTGAATGTACAACAAGAGCAAGAGAGAACCCTGTAATGATGCTAGAGGATGGGACCAGGGCATAAGAACCCTGACACCGAAGGTTCATCATATTTATCTTCCTCCTGGTTGCATTCATCTCATGAACATGGGGAGAGTTCAGAGATGCCAAGAAAAGGAGGTTAACATGGTATTGGCACATTTTAACCATTAAAGAGACAACCTGCAATTTGAATAAAGTTTATAAACTAATCTTGGTTGACTTGAGGCTTTGATCATAGCACATTATAAAAGTTGCAAGATGTACAATACACACTTTTTTTTTCATGACTAACAAACCATGTCCTGGGTCATTTTTAAAAAGCAAATGAGGGTCCATGACGCCAAAAAGCTTGTTATCATTGTACGAAATGAGTTTTACCTTGAGTTTGTATTGGGATTGAAGACAGAGAAGAGAACTTGGTGCTGTAGAGCGACTCAAAGGCTGGGTTCCTCAAACCCTACTAAACAACCATTCACCCTTCCATACCATATATATATATATACTAGGGATTGCTAAGTAAAGCAATGAGTTTTACCTTGAGTCTGTATGGGATTGAAGACAGAGAACTTGGTGCTGTACAGAGACTCAAAGGCTGGGTTCCTCAGAGCTGAGACGGGCAAGGCTTGAAGATCTAGGAGCTCTGTGGGGGGTAGGTTCTTCTCAGGGAGGATCAGATGACGGAAGGACACTGGCAGCTGGGTTTCAGACACTGATTACAACAAACAAAAATAAGTGAAATGTTAAGGGCAGGAAGGCAAACAAGAAAAATTTCTTTATAAAATTCAACAAGTATTAAATTTCCTTGGAACTTTCAATACAAATTTCCAAGACAATATATACACCTACAATACCGGTACACCTACTGAAAAGCAGTTATACATGCCTTGTCCCCAGTGTAGTTCAGAATTCTTCCATCTTAAGAAATATGTTTAATTTAGCCTATAATTGATAACCATTACCTTTCATGTCCATACCTTTGCTATAATTGCACTTTTGTATATATTTATCATGTATTTCATCTTTCCCACAAGCTCTGCCTTGAGCATTTGATTGTCAAGTGAAGTTGGGGCCTTACAAATCTTATGTATTATTATTATTACTATTACTTGAAAATGCTGATGAAAAAGAGGAAAGCTCACTTTTCAGCTAGAGTTTGGTATCATTAGATTTGAATCTTCAAACCTGATTTTCAATGAACATCATCAAAGTTCTACAATCAATTCTTCATATCAGCATATCAATGGTATCACATGGAAGGTAGATGAGGCATTCTGCAACTAACCTCCATCCAATCGGTACAACATTGAGCATAACTTTAATGACTGATGCAAGCCAACATTCCTCATTATACCGGTATCAATACTATCAAATCATTTCTGAACGACCCCTACATTACAATCTAGATAGGTTCGATGAAGCACACATAGCTGCATTACTATCCTGGCTGTGTATTAAAAGCTGTGCTATTGATTCTCAACATTTCAAACACCACTGTACAAAACTGATTTCACTCAAAATCGGTACTTTAGTGACGATGGATGACACCTAAATAGCAGTAAAAATACAAATTTTCCAACTTTCTGATGTTAGAAAGAATAATTTAAAAATTCAAATTGTGAGTCTACTGTCAAACTTGCCGATCAGTCGCAACGGCATGATTGTGTGCATCTGTGTGTTATGAGTGTATTGACTATTCATGTATTCAAATGCTGCCTATTAACATGTAGTGCAGTGCTAGAGGTCAATACGCATTAGCAATGACTCTCTATGCTTTGCTAGAGTGAGATGAAGAGTCTTACCAATCCACCTGTCTGACACCACCCTGATGAAGTACTGAGGAGGGAGAGGCTCAAACACAGGAACGGAGAACTTGACAATGTGCTCATCTTGGGCAAACTTGCTGTGAATGGAAACAAACAATTACAATACTTTTAGTTTACAAGTCCTTGTGATGTCACATCATATTATTATTTGTCATTCAAAACAAGAACTTTTAAGCTTTGTTATTCCTGAAACCTCAGTGTAGATTTCATATCATGTAATTATTATTCTCAATTTTCTATGACCAATTGGAACCATAGGAAAAGAAAAAATTTGATGTTCTAAATCGCACAAACTTGAAAGCAATGTATCATTTCTGATTAAAGTCGAATACCAAATAATTTGAGGGACTTATATTCGCTATTTCACATTTTTTAACCGGGGGGGGGGGGGGGGGGGGGGCGTTTCACAAAACTTGTCATCAGTGCCAAATGACAGTTTTTGTTATAAGCTACTGAAATCCTTGCTTCTGATTGGTTGTCAGCTGATTTGTCACTAATTTTTGTCATTTGTCATTGAAAAAAGGCTTTGTGAAACGGGCCCCAGAACTGAATAAAATGATGATATATTACCTTTTGAGAAGGAAGTACTCATGATGTAGAATGATCTCACTGTCTACATCCTCTACAAGAATCCAGAAGGCCTGTCAAGAATATCATTATAGGAAGAGATATCAATGGAAAGGACTGAATAACCATGGCATAACACAGAAGGGTCTACAAGAAACTTGAATGAATTCTCTCTGTTTCTGATAGGACAACTGTTATTGCACATATATCATTCACTTTCTTTTCTCTTTATTTGGTTACAAACAAAATTACACATCTTCAAACAATAGATGGTTTCTTGATTGATAGGGAATGAATAAATATTATTAATGAACAATGAGCTGCCCCTATACAATACAGATTAGACACTTCTGTTAGCTTATGGTAATTTTCATAAATTCAAAGCAGATATATATGCACATTACGATTCTTAGAATGTTTGAAAATGCTAATGAGACAACAAAGAAAGATCACTTTTCAGCTAGAGTTTGATATCATTTGATATGAATCTTCAAACCTGATTTTCAATAAACATCATCAAAGTTTAATCAATCAATTTTTCCAATCAGCAAATTACATGCATTAATCAAACATTACCAAAGATTATAAAAACTATACTTTAAACAAGATACTCTCTGGGTCTCTTATCATCTTGAAATAGTCATTTCGCCCCGAAATGCGGTCGTAAAGAGACATGAATGAACATAAAAGTCAACAAGTTTAATTCCAAAGAAAGTTATTAAGATGACGTCTACAGATATATCAATCCTGTACTGCTAAATTTCTAGATGGATTCCACCCCAAGACTAAATCCTGCATCCTGCTACTGGCTGAGAGAAGTTTAGTGACTGTACAGAGAAGAAGAAACAGTTAAGTGTATATTCTTCAATACATCTAATGACATACCTCCTTTCCAAAGATATCTTTCTATAGATCTAGGCCCCATCTTATAAACAGTTGCGATTGATCCAAATCAATAGCAGGTCCTCCAATCAATCACAAGTTTACAGTCTCCTATCTGTAATGTACATAGTTGCGATTGATATCAATCGCAACTAACTTGTGATTAATCGGAACTGTTATAAGACAGAGTTCTATAATAAATTCTAGTCTCTAGTATTATGTAATAATCTAAGTTTGGAAACGCTTAGTGATTGTAATAAGCGCTATATAAAAACTGATTATTATTATTATTACTCACCTCTGAGTTTCCATGTATCTTCTCATCCCATTGGAAGTCTGGTCTGATGGTCAGCTCTACTCTCAATGTACTCCTAGTGATGGGTTGGATGTGAGTGGCTAGCTCCAACCGAGGGAAGTGATGGATGTATCTAGAACAATATTAACAAATAATGGATTGAATAAAGCATCTCATGACAGAGACAAAGGGGCTCTTTGAAACAACTTATGAAATTTTACTTTATCAAACTTCCCTACTTAACAGTTTCTAAAAATTTATAAAAATAAAAAAGTCATATCTAAACACTTTTTCTTCCTAAATCAAATAGCACAATATACAACATGCTTTATCAGTCCGACTTTCGCCTGTAGTATAATCACAATGATATTCATGATTACTTTGAGTTCCCGATTATTTGAGAAGTAGATGGAAAATAATTAAGATTTCCTAAATTTGAAAAATAATCTAAAATTCCAATATTTAAATCTTCAGCTCCCTACTTTCCATTCCTGTTTCTTTTCTTTCAGAAAAAAAATCTTTAATCTCATAAACCTGGATAAAGAAACCCTAGAGAGATTGCGAATGGATAATCACTGACCTGTTTGACCTATAGACGGTGGTCAATGAGATTAGAATGCACGTACCTGTGGATGGTCTTTCCCATCTTGGGCATACGGATGAACTCTCCAAGCTCATTGGGTCCCAGATCAAAGAACCTCTCCCAAGGGAAGTTCTTCTTCTCAATCTTCCTCACGACCTCCTCTGGAATCTTGCGGAATTGACGGAGGGGGCTCATCGACTGCCACCTACAAAGCAAATATAGGATAACATTCCAGGACCCTGTTCATAAAACTTGCTATCAATAACAAATAACAAGCTACTGTTATAAGCTACTGAAATCATGGCATCTGATTGGCTGAGAGCAAATGTGTCATAAAAATTTAGCAGTTGTTATAGATAACAAGTTTTATGAAACGGGCCCCTGGTACAGTCAAACCTGCTTTAGTGAACACTTGTCTACAAAGACCACATTTTTTGTTTCCCTTGAAAAGGTTCCTCATTGAAATATGTACTAAAGGAACCTGTCTGCGAAGACCACTTTTTGTGTTTCCCTTGGGCGGTCGCTATAGACAGGTTTGACTGTATCGTACAGAAATGACATAAAAATGGCTCATGGACTCCTACTTGTAACTTGAATTAAACATACATGTAGTCCCTTAGTCCTTCTCTATTCCAATCCTGTCCCTCCAGTCTTGGTCATAAAGCAGCTAGGGACTATTTCATATCAAATCTTTAGTTCTTATTAGGGGAAGTCATAGACACTGATCTTGCTGATAAGTTGGAGAATGAGAAGATTACTTTTCAGTAAAGATTTTGATATCATTAGATTTGAATCTTCAAACCTGATTTTCAATCAACATCATTAAAGTTCAACAATCATTCTTTCCAATCAGCCAATAAGTGAGGTGTATGAAACCAACAGAGAAAAATATACAACTACAGTGCTGCATCCTTCCCAGAAAATTGGAAGCTTTTTTACAAACATTCCTTTTGGTGTGGGGGGGGGGGGGGGGGGGGTATGAATAGGATACAAGTTTGGTTGACCTATATTTTCGTATTTATATACAGACAATCTCCCATTACTAAAATATTCTAGCAGTTTTGCTTACATTCTCTTGTCGATCATCTTAGCCAATGAGAGAGTCTTGTCTGCTAGCTGAGCCCAGCCATGATGAAGGACGATCTCAAAGATGGCCCTCACAAGACGTCCTGCAGACTGTGGAAAAAAATACACACAAACAACAGAACAAGAAGATAAAATAATAAATGCATATTCTCATTTTTCATCATAGACACTGATCTTGCTGATAAGTTGGATAAAGAAAAGAACTCTTTTCAGTAAAGAATTTGATATCATTAGATTTGAATCTTCAAACCTGATTTTCAATCAACATCATTAAAGTTCAACAATCATTCCTTCCAACCAGCCAATAAGTGATGTGTGTGAAACCAACAGAGATAAATATACAACTAGAGTGCTGCATCATTCCCAGAAAGTTGCAAGGTTATTACAAACATTTTATTTGTTGTGGTTTGGGGGGGGGGGCAAATCATGAGTAATACTGATAATTCCATGTTAGTTTGGAGAGGCAGGATCCATTAGTGCTGCTTTTCATTCATAATGTTTGATTCCTTCCATTTCAGGGGCCATTTCATAAAAATTATAATCAATAACAAATGTCAACATTTCTGTAACAAATTTGCTCTCAGCCAATCAAATGCAACAATTTGAGTAGCTTATAACAGTTATCACAACTTGTTATAGATAACAAGTTTTATGAAATAGGGCCCAGGTTCTGTGAACATATTAGAAATGCCAAAAGACCACTACTACATCAGAGGAATGCAGATACAGTTTCTCAAAACTATACAATGATCTCCCCTGCTATTTTGTACAAGGTGAAAAGTTTGAATACATATCTACTTTTAAATCCTTATGGTAAGGGTTTCTCCAGCCGTCCTCAAAGCTTAAAGATAAAGTTGAGTTATGGTCATGCGATTGCATTGTGAAAGAAATGGTGTGGAATCGATCAGAAAAGGTTGATCATCTAGTATATAAAGTATTGGTGTGTACTGCAAGGTTCTGGAATCATCAAAATGATAAGAAATTGGCCCAGTCTTGGTAAAGTTACAAGCACTGTACACAGAAAGATGTATATGGGACTACACAAACATGTGGCATAAAAATCCTTCCTGATTTTGATGATGTTACATGCCATATTTATAATATCGAGTCATTTGGAGAGCCATGCTTTTCAGTGAACATTTTTTATCTGATGTTCTTCCACACTTGCATAATAAGAATGATAACGCTCACAAATTATTTTCACCTCTTCCCAGAACCCAACCTTCTCTTTAAAGAGAGTCTTACCTGTGTGATGAAGACCATGTCAGCTACCAAGGCAAAGCCATCCAGTTTCAGTTGAGAGATGTATGCCTGGAGCAGCACATTCACCTGTTAGGTAAGAAAGCGGTTGAAGATATAAACCAGTTGTGCATATTTGGAAGGACAAATGTTCTACTAAATAACAAAATTACACAAAAATCTGTTACAAGTTTATGGGAAGCATGATAAAAAGGAAAACAAAAGAGTGAAACAATTCTCAGAGTCATAAACTTTGATGAAAATCGCAGCTAGTATTGATATTACATGCGCATGTGATTTCCACATGAATGTAGAGAGCAAAGAAAAACAAATTGAGGTATTTCATCTTCTTTCAGGGCACGACAACATTTTGTTACAAATTTCCTTTTACACATGTAAAAACATAATTGATAATGAGAAAAACATTTCAAGAAATGTCGAAAACATTCTAATTGCCAGCTATATTTCGCAGTTCTCAGAGTACTTAAAAATGCTGATGTGGTAGAGAAAGAAAGATCACTTTTCAGCTAGAGTTTGTTATCATATGATTTGAATCTTCAAACCTGATTTTCAATGAACATCATCAAAGACGATCAATCATTTCTTCAAAGCCACAAATCAAAAGCATTCAAAGAATCACAGATACTTTACTCTACTTTCCTATACACTATCATGTCGATCACAAGGTCCGCGGTTGGAGACACTAATATGGCACTAATGTCCTTTGGCAAGACATTGATCTAAATTTGCCACACTCAACCCAGGTGATGTAAATGGGTACCTGGCAGGAATCAATTCTTTGAAATGCTAGAGAGCCGTAATGGCAGCACAGCTAAAGCCAGGGTAATAATCTCCAAGTTTGAAAGCGCTTAGTGATTGTAATCAGCGCTATATAAAAACTGAGTATTATTATTATTATTTTTATAATAGCCACTTCTGATCTTCAATGAAAACATACCCAACTATAAGTTAATTTCAAGAATTTCTTATCAAGTGGCACCATGGGACTCCTCTTATGTCAGCAAATTTCTGGGCAAACAGCAATAATTTATGTAATAAACAAATGTTGTAAAAGTCATGAGGATCAAATGAATATTATGATAGAGAATATAATTGAAGAAAAGGGAAAAACTGGAATGTAATGAAACGATATAATTTTGTATTGACTTGGTCTCACCTTTGCACTTGGTTCCTCAATGCTTTCTTTGATAGGTATAGGAACTCTCTCCAGAAGCTTGGTCAACTCCATCTTCTCTTCCTACAAATAATCATCAGTTAGACAGAGATTATTAATCACTGTTCAAACCATTTATGCATAACAAGCTAACAACGAATTCTGATGTTGCATCTTTGACCATTTGAACCTATATACACACATACATGTATAGCACAGTGATAATTCATTCTAACTACATCCCCTGAATGATTCGTTGACATTTCCCATTAACAAATTTATAAATATTACAAGTACAGACAGACTCTCCTAAAAATATGATAATGGCATTATTATTTACAGGGAAGCTATACAAACATCTCCTATTTCCTGTTTTCTTAAGTTTCTTTTAAAGAAGTGATTAGAAAGAACTAAATTTCCTTACAAAATTTAAAATGTAGAATTCAATAAAGCACATCATGTATATTAAAGCTTTTCAGAAAGTATGAACATCAACACAGAATGTATTTTGTTTTGTGAAGAAAGAACTTGAAATGTTCTTTAGCTTTCACATTTCTGATGGTCGTAAGGTCCACAGAATCCATTATAAAGAAGGTGGCAACGACATTATAGTTACTATGAACATGACGGACAAAATATACAGTTCCTCATTCTACCCTCAACAATTGATGTGGTAGGCAAAGGAACATCCCTTCACTGATATTATGTTAAAATGTGTAGAACAGGTGAATATGCATGTGACACCTGTTCTACATATTTTTTACATAATAGCAGTGAAGGGATGTTTCTTTGTCTACCACAGCAATTGTTGAGGGTAGAATGAGGAACTGTATATTTTGTCCTCTTTCTTTGTCTGTCATGTTCATAGTGAGTGTCGATCAAGATTATTGCTTGTGATTCTTACCTCCCTGACAACCATGTGCCTGAACTCAGATGAGAGAGAGAAGACACGAAAGAGATCGATCTCACTCAGGGTGGGTTTCAGGAGGCTGTTGTAGGTCGACATGGAGTCATTGGTGCAGTAGTAATGGCTAGCAATCCGGCCCAGCTCAGTCACCTGCAAGCAAAGTTGAAAACAAAATTTCATGAAAACGATCAGCATTGTGACTTATTAACAACTCTCGAACCAACATTCCTTTTAAAATGTAAATTTATCTGCTATGCAACATTGAAAGATACATTGGCCTTCTAGAACAGAAAGATTCCTTCATTGGGCTTTATGGTGCTGAAAGCTTAATGTTAGTAAGCATGAGCCATCCTCTTTTCATTAGGCACTTTTCTGCATAAGCATCATAAACAGATAGATAGCTCTGTCCAGCACAAAAGCTATATTTCGCAGTTCTCAGAGTACTTGAAAATGCTGATGTGGTAAAGAAAGAAAGTAAGATCACTTTTCAGCTAGATTTTGTTATCATATGATTTGAATCTTCAAACCTGATTTTCAATGAACATCATCAAAGTTCTACAATCAATTCTCCAAATCAGCAAAATCAAAATCATTCAAAGAATCACAGATACCTTCCTTTCCCATACATTATCAAAGTGTTGTCCATGTGTCAACACAAATATTGTGCTTTCACAGCTCAAAGGGATCTGGTAACTTTGTCTCAGATTCTGAAACGAAATTCTGGATTTAGCTCATGCTGCAATGATAATTATAAACCTTTAGGTCAGTCAGGAACCCCATGACTTTTATAAGCCGATCGCCTGTCTGATTATCAAAATATTTATGATTGGAAATTGAAACCAAATTTTGCATTTTCCTAACGGTTTTCATAACACTACAGTCTATTGGGGAAAACAAGTATACTGAAGTGAAACCGGTCACTCAAAATCTGTTTTACTATTTTTAGGCACTTCTAGATCATTTTGAAGCGCAAGTTTTTTTAGGGATTCAATGTTACACCATATCACAGACACTGATAACACGTAGAGCCGTGCATCTCAAATCTAACATTGTTAAATGATGCCTTTTTTTAAAAGGTAGTTTTGAAGAATCAAGAATGCATAAAACCGTATTCACCTGCAGGTTGCCTGACTTGCGATCATACTTCACAAGGTTGTTCTTATCCAGGGCGATGGCTGCAGCATGGATCAGGTCTATCCGGAACTGGTCCAGGTCTGGATCCGTATCCTTAGAGTCCGCAGGGATCCCGTAGAGCGTGGGGTTGCGCATCATACGGATGTAGAGGTAAGTGTAACCTAGCCAGGTAACAGCATCCTTCATGGTTTGGATGTTACCTAGGACCACCTCAGCGTTCAGGTTATCAGCTAGCTTACTGATGAATTGACTCTCAACAGGCAGCTGTAAGGTGAAAAGAATTAAATTTTGTATGACTTTACTCCACAAGAAAACAATAACAGATAAGACATGGGAGTTGAGAATGGTTTAAAGGCCCACTGTACTACTTGTAGTTACTTGCTCCCTCTATATAGAAAACAGTGCCTTATCTGTGCCTGTTGGTCCCCCATGATCCTCTTTTTCTTATGTTAATTGAGAGCTGAGTTGATGAGATAGCCACCAGTCAGTGACCTCGATGGGTGGTCTAATCCCTCCTGTCCACACTAGTACAGACGCGCTTTAGATCTGCAAAAGATCTAAAAGAGCTCTGGAGGAAGAAAAAATCCTGACCTCAAGGAAATATCAATTCCAAAAGAGCTCCTGTGAATAAAATAGAATAATTTCACAATACACACATTTTGTGTAGCAGTGCAGGACAATCATTCATTTGTATCTTTAACAGTTAACTGGATCCACTGACTTAAGGACAATATGATAATCAATTCTAAACATAGATTGACTGGAATAGCATATTTTTCCCCCTGATTATCACAATAGAGGTTATAAGTGAAAGCTGAAATCAAGGACATTGATTCAAGATAACCCTCAATACAAGTTTTTATAAATATGATCGATTGAACTATAAACACAAGGAAAGTCCTCTGACCTGTTGATTCTGTAGTGAGAGATAGTATTGAAGCTCATTTTTTAATTCATACAATCAATGGTTGTTATCAACTTCTACATAAGACAGAGAACCCTGTAATGATGCTAGAGGATGGGACCAGGGCATAAGAACCCTGACACCGAAGGTTCATCATGTTTATCTTCCTCCTGGTTGCATTCATCTCATAAACATGGGGAGAGTTCAGAGATGCCAAGAAAAGGAGGTTCTGTAGACACAAAAGCACTGATACACAATAAATATTAATACAAGTAAAATTTATGATCGATTGAACTATAAACACACCTGTTGATTCTGTAGTGAGAGATAGTATTGAAGCTCACTGTGGCTGGTGATGAGAATACCCTCTCCCTTCGTATCATATTGAGGGCGCCCAGCACGTCCCAACATCTGAAGAACGTCTAGAGGTCCAAGCTCCACCCATCGACCCTTCTCAGGATTGTAGATCTGAAAGCGGATTGTACAAACAGATGGATGAATTTCTCATCACGCTATAGTCAATGATTATTCTCATTACATAAGTGTTTTTTTTTAATCTTTCTTCTGTATTTCTCCTGTTCTCATTTCTCATGAAGATCCTCAATTCATTCAGTTTATAGAAATTATGTACCTACTTTATCTAAAATTTATGCCGTACGTTCTAGTTTTACATATACATTTTGTGAAAATGCTACAGGTATGTATATGTTTCTATCCATTTTAAATCTCCAGCCCATCAGCATCACATTTGGTGAGTTTGGAAGCATTTAGAAGATGTGAGCTGGTCTTGTGAACAGCTCTCTGTCTTCATCTACAAACCAACTCTGACATATCCCATGCTAAAACCCAGTCATTCCTTTCAGACGGTGATGATAAAGGTTTGTCCCTTGACAGAAATAATAATATCTGATTGATACATGTTTGTATAAACCCAAGTACATATAAAAACACATTTGCAAAAGACTTGTGTAAATCAAAAATCAAATTCCACTATCAACCCATCAACTGTATCTTAGAGTTCTAATCAGAGGGCACTCACCTGAGTTCCTTTGATGATGACAGTATGAGCGGGAAGATTGACACCCCAGGCTAGGGTTGCCGTGGAAACCAAGACCTGGATGTGCCGATCAGCAAACAGGTCTTCTACCAAGGTCCTGTCCAGTCTGGTCATTCCTGCGTGATGCATGGCAAAGCCATAGGGAAGCAAGTCCTTCAGTTCCAAGTTCTGTTGAAAGGGAGAGGATGATGAGAGTTACAAGGTCATGTGGAACTTCCCACTGGGTGAACGGTTATGAATGTCTGACCTGTTTTGGTATGAAGTCTGTCATTAATTGGGTTTTACATGAACTTTAATTGGAATGATGATCATCATGTGGTTCTGAAAACAATTTACTTGTAACATATAAATCAACTTCAATTTTAGAAACCTTCTACACATGACAGAAATTGATATACTGCTGTTTAGAGCTAGAAAGGTGTTGGCATGGGGTCAAATGAAATGAGTAATACCCTTCTGTTCCAAATAGAAGTCAATATAATTCTTCCTGTCATGCAAAAATGAACCCTGTAATGATGCTAGAGGATGGGACCAGGGCATAAGAACCCTGACACCGAAGGTTCATCATATTTATCTTCCTCCTGGTTGCATTCATCTCATAAACGTGGGGTAGAGTTCAGAGATGCCAAGAAAAAGAGGTTCTTCACACACAAAATCTAAAATTCATACAAAAGGTTGAAATTCAAACCATAAGCTAATCTATGGTTTAAACAGCCAGCATATAAAACTGTATATTGCCGTACATATGACATGAGGCCACATGGATACTACACCTATGGAGGTATAAGCCATAGTTTACCGTATACCAACCTCTGTGACTTCTGGCCGAGAAAGATACTTCTTTGGAATGGCTAATTCAGAAACTTATTACTACTAATGGTGTTGCAATGTCAGTAAATAATATCTATATATTCATCAAGCATTATTTTGACAACATAATAATAATAATAATAATAATAATATTTAATTTGTATATAGCGCTTATTACAAATGTCTCTAAGCACTTTACAATATACTATTACCCCGGTCATTGGATTCAATATTTGCCCGCACACACTGTGTGCACAATCTCCACTCCCTGGGGAGCATTCCAGCCAGGCGTTACATGACGCTCAAAAACTGTTTTACCAACAATGACGGTCGCATCCTACCGGGTACCCATTTAACACCTAGTATTGCTTACCTCTGCATGTTCCGCCTCTGACCTCAAGATCTCTGTAGAGGCTGACCCTTCTCTCAAGAACTGACCGAGCGTGTCCTGCTCTAGACACAGATCTCTGATGGCTCTAGCCGTCTTGCCCGTCTCTTTACGGGAATGCACAAATACAAGCACCTAGGAGAGCATAACATGGAAGGTTACGATAAAAACATCAAATTCAAATACTACATGGTCCATGCATACAAGCAGTAAACATCCTATGCAGTTTCATCTAACGGAGGCAAAACATGCAAGCCGCCATCTAAGATTTTAGTGACAATGGACAAAAAATGCATGCCTACATTATAATCCAAGATGGCGGCTCAAATTTTTTGCCTCTTCTCTTAGACCAATATTATTAATTTCAAAGTCATGAAAAGGCACTAAATATCAACAAACATGGTCTACAACAACTCTAAATGACAAAATAATCCAAGCTATGCAAGTTTTTTTAGCATTTGACAGCCCAAAACTTGGACATTTTCGGCATTTAAAAAGCAGGGACCATCTGACAGCCTCCTCCCCCTCCCACCCTTGGGCCATCAAATATTAAAAGCAAGAGAAATGACTGCCTGGCAAGGTGAAGAGCAAAACTCACATATTGTCTCCTCTTCACTCTCCTCTTTTCAGGGAGAAATTTGAGTATCAAATTAGAACGAGGAAATCTTTTTAACTAACCTCTTGATTCATATAATACAGAGGAAGCCAATATTACCTGGTTCTTGCCAGCGTTGTCCATCACCTTCTCATAGACGATCTCATTCATAAGCTGGAATCTCTTGAGAGCTTTCTTCTCTGTGATACCGATGTACTGCTGCTCCAGTGGGACGGGACGGAAGCTGTTATCAAAGAAGAACAGTCCCTTGTCTGGCTTGACCCTCATGAATCCAGCGACGTCCTGGTAGTTGGGAAGGGTGGCGCTCAGGCCGACCAGACGAACATCTTCCTGGGAGGTCTCGATGTTACGGATTGTCCTGAGAAAGGGTCACATGACATTTCATAGTTTTTTGTCGTCTACGATACATTTTATATTCAAATACCATCTCCACACTTCTGCTTCAATTCTGCTTCAATTCAATTGAAAGGATGCCTAACATGATCACTCCTATTTTGTTCACAAATGAATCCATTAATCTGACGTACACTACACAAGAAGTTGATTTGCTGCTGTTTAGATTCAGAAAGGTGATAAGATTGTGTAAAATGAGATAACACCCTTCTGGTTCCAAGTGGAAGATAAAGTCAACATAATTCTTCCTGTGATGCAAAAAGAGAACCCTGTAATGATGCTAGAGGATGGGACCAGGGCATAAGAACCCTGACACCGAAGGTTCATCATGTTTATCTTCCTCCTGGTTGCATTCATCTCATGAACATGGGGAGAGTTCAGAGATGCCAAGAAAAGGAGGTTCTTACATTAGCAATCTGCTTATTTGCAGTGAATGGCAGAACTACATCAACCTAACTCTAGAAATAGAAATACTAATCAATTAAAAAAATGACATGTGTCACAGTCAGGTGTTTGATGGTAAGGGATTGTTATAAGGGTTTTTACCTTGAAATCACTGCTTCTAAGACTGGACCACGGTCGTCATGGAGGAGATGAATCTCATCCTGGGGAAAAAGAAAAAAAAAGTTTGTTTTAATCATATAGAGGTCTTATTAACTCTACAATGAACACTATGCCTATATTATAAAGTAGGTGTGCACATCAGGGCCCCGTTTCACAAAACTTGTCATCAGTGACAAATGACAGATTTTGTTTTAAGCTAGTGAAAACCTTGCTTCTGATTGGTTATCAGATTTGTCACTGATTCTTGTCATTTGTCACTGAAAAAAGGCTGTGTGAAACGGGTCCCTGAACTGTTACACCCTAGCGACATGAAAGATTTCGACATCAGTCTGACAGTTCAAAGAATAGAAAAAATTACACTAACCCCAATGGTGACATTTTAATAATCATCAGTCATTATGGTATCTATTTGAGAGTATGAAAGAGGAATTAGGCCTTCATATAAATACAAATGTGAACTCTTAAGTCTACATAGGCACTGATAAACACCGCTAAAAAAAGGGAGACACCAAAAGTGGTCATTAATATTCAAGGGGATCGAAAATAAGGTCTTTCTCCACAGGCGGTCCCTAAAGCAGGTATGTACTATTTACTTACGATGATAATGAGCCTGACAAGCTGAGTGTAGGTCTTCTCTCCTCCTTTCCTTGTGATGATATCCCACTTCTCTGGGGTACAGACGATGATCTGGGTTGCTGTGATCTGATCTTTGGTCAGCTGATGGTCACCGGTCAATTCGGATACAGTGATTCCGTACGAATCCAGCCTCTGTTAAAACAAATGCACCATCATCAATAAAGTACATCGGTGCAATCCATGTGAGGTGATAAGATGCTTATATTAACTTCTATATATAACAGAGAACCCTGTAATGATGCTAGAGGATGGAACCAGGGCATAAGAACCCTGACACCGAAGGTTCATCATGTTTATCTTCCTCCTGGTTGCATTCATCTCATAAACATGGGGAGAGTTCAGAGATGCCAAGAAAAGGAGGTTCTTCAAAAATTTATTCTTATAAATAGTATTAAACCTTTGTTTCAGATTATTCCTTCTTAGCATATACTGCTATAATGAGAAATCACATTACAGAGAATACGTTGTCTGCATCTTGTCCATAACCCCACAACAGGGCCTGTCTAAGCAGGTTATACCTGAAGCATGCCACAAGTGAGGCGCAATGTCTTAGTGGTAGAGTGGACCTCAAGCCATCAGTACCCTGGTTGCTTACTTACAAGCAAACACACGCTTTCTTAGCAGTCAGGTAAAACAAACAACTAACCGAACCAACCAAGAAGTAGTAACAGTCTCAAGAACCATTAGCTACAAGATTTAACATTTCCTGCCTTGTATGAATTATGTTCTTCAAACATTCCCCTTTCAGTGACTGTATACATGGGAAGCTGCTGATTTTATCAAGTGTGTGCTTTGAGATATTCATACTGCAAAACAATGCTATCAACATGACATCTACTAGTTATCTATCACTTTTGAAGAATTCATAAGATTATGCATTACAGTCAAACTAGGTTAATGATATATGATTATTTTGCAAAGGAGTATTCATTTGTGCCACGTCTATTATTGCTGTGATATCTTTCTAAATGTACTATGTAATTTTATTTTAACTATTCTGTATAAACGTTATGCTTTTTGATGTAAATATGTTCATGTTTATTCAGGGCCCCATGGAAGACCACTTCTTATGGGTGAATGGGCTACCCTGTCAAAAGATTAGAAATAAATAAATTAATTAAATAAATAAAGCTTGGTGTGCCCATGAGTGGCAAACCGACCTTCCTGAAGTTGCCAACCATCTCCTGTACGAGAGACCTCATAGGGGCAATGTAGATGATCTTGAAGGCTGATGTGTTGATGGTTCCATCCAAGTTGATGTTCTTACCAATCTCTCTCAAGATGGTTAGCAATGCAACATTGGTCTTACCAGCACCCTGAGGGGATGAAAAGAAATGGTACATATACATGACGAGATCAAGGAATAAGCATAGTAACATGCCACTAAATAATAATAATAATAATATTTGGTTCTTGTACAGCGCATATATCACATTATATAATGTCTCTATGCGCTTCCAAAGAGCTTTGGAAATTATTACCCTCGCAATATCATCTAACAATTACTGAACATGCTGGAAGTGGCAATTGGAGTCGTTGATGTGATAGATTGAAATTGCCAATTTTCCCCAATCTGAGATTTCGTCTGAGATTATGCAACATTTGAATATTGGGAGATACGCCTATAATCAAACAGAATGACTATTTGGCTCCGAGCAGTTTTGCTTTCTTCTTATATCCTACCAATATCAACAAGGACATGGTACAAAATGATGAAAGTGGATGGAACGCCGTGATCGCCAATGTCTGGAAGAGACCGGGCAACTAGCAAGCAAAGAAGGTACAAACAGTAAAACAATTGCATCTCCTCCATCCATCTAATCTCAAAATGAAATCAATAACATGTAACATTGTATTGTTTCTAGGATTGATTGTATCACTGTATAGCCCTCCTGGGGGTGTTTAACAAAGATCCTAAGTTAGGCTTAACAATTATGGAAAGCCGTTAGCATCTATGAAGAAAAGAAATTAAAGTTATTTTAAAAAGCATAAAATGTTGATTCAAATCTTATATATTTTCTATTATCAAGAAGATTTCATGTTCTTGACGTGGAATTTATAAAAAGTCTAAAATACTTGAATTTTCACTTTTGACATATTTTATTTGAAGGCTACAAATGGCTCTCCATAATTTTTAAGTCCAACTTAGAGTTGAGTTCGACTTAGGATCTTTGTGAAACACCCCCTGGACACTTACTGTAGGGGCACAGAGTAGCAGGTTCTCATCACTCTCTAAGGCAGCTTTGTATAATCTACTCTGGATACGATTCAGACTCTTGAATCCCTCAAATGCTGGCTGGGCATACTTGGGCAGGCGGTCAATGGGCACCAAGGACTGATGCAAACAAAGATAAAATGGAAATTGAAATTATTGTCCAGAAATGCTGGCATATAAAAATACTTTGATGGTTATGGGCATCTGGCCAAATATTCAAATTGACTCACACAACTCGAAATCATAAATGTTACATTCATCCTTGGGAGAAAAAAATGCTTCAACCTAACTACTTCACGATGAAAACAATATTTCAAAAACACTTTTCATAAACTTGTACATATAAAAAAAGGCAAAGTAATTTTAATTGTCCTATCCACCAACCAGCTTAACAGTTAATCAAAAACTACTCATTCCAGGTTAAGCACAATTTTCTCGTTGTCACATACTATTTTTAAATCTCAAGACTATGAGATGTAAAAACATGACATTTTCTTTACCTCGTCATCTTCATATGGCTTTGGTTTGAGGGCTGGTACATGAACCTCTTCATATCCTTTCCTCTGCTTACGGTAGGAACCATCAGGGAGCTGACATCTCTTATTAGCCATCAGATGACTGCCTTGAGCAAAGACTATATCCTCCAAGTCAACCAGCTTTTCTGGAAGCATGTTCTGAAGAGAGAGAGAGAGAGAAGCACACAAACCAAAACATTAATCAGGACAATCAAAAAGAAACATATCAATTTGAGACATTCTAATAATGTATGAAGAAATATCCATTATGTCGTATGTACATGTATATTGTTTCCTGATTTTGTTTCTTTTGAAAGTGCCAAATAAATAATAATAATAATAGTCAATATAAGGATACATCAACAAGAAGTCTATTAAAATAGGATTACTACAAATGAAATACCAATCATTCAGAGAAAGCAAATACAAATGAACCCAGTGAACGTTTCTTAAAATTGTGTTGTAATAATAAAACTATTTTACCATTAGTTATTATTTGAATGCTATCAATAGCATTAAATTATAGAGTCAAGTTCTTCCTATTCCTTCCATTCCTAGATCGTCACTTTATATTAAAAACATTTCTCTCTCACTATGCTATCACACTATCCACATATAACCCTTGGGATTCTGATATTAAGTCAGAATCCACCATATTGTATAACAATATAATTCACTCACATTGTCATCATCATCTACTTCCATTGCATCCAGGTCAGCATCGACCCTACTCTGCCTGGCAGCGGCCTTCCTGGCTCTCTCCTCTTTGATGAGATCCTCTTTGTCTGTCTCAGTCAGAGCTTGGAGGATGGCTACTAGATCTGGGTCCTGCTTCATCTGGTCCTCAAGCTGCTGCTTCTCTGCGACGGTCTGTGATTTGGCCAGCATTGTGCAGCATAGGACTGTCATTCAAACCAAGAAAATTTGTATATTTGTAATAATAATAGCCACATTTGTATAAAACTTAATGACCGGCTGTACTAGTTTAGCCAGGAGGGATTAGACCACACAGCATGGTCGATGACAGGTGGCTAACTCATCAACTCAGCTCTCAAATAACATTTAAGAAAAAGAGGATTCTGGGGGACCAATGGTCACTGATTAGGCATTGTTTTCTATATAGAGGGAGCAAGTAGCTACAAGTAGGACAGTGGGGCTTTAATACAATGTTTTTAAGCGTTTTACATCGTAATCATTATTACCCCAGTCATTGGATTCAATTGCTAATCATGTCAGTGCACAAGCTCTGCTCCCTGGGGAGTATTTCAGCCAGGCACCATTTTACAAGTGCACACATTCCAATCCAATCACATCCTACCATGGGTTGAGAGTGGCAAATGTAGATTAAAGATAAACTTGAGTTCTGGTAAAAAAAAGAAAATGAATTCTCACAGAATCTAACGAAACTTACACTGAATGTTCAAGATTACAAATAAATGTCATGTGCCAAACAATTTTGGATGAAAATGTATACTGGCTGAGTAATGAGCATAAAAAGATAAGGAAATCAGGGTAGTACTAGCCCGACACCATGTATGTTGTCCCATATACATCTTTCTGTGTAAGTGATTGTTACGTTACCAAGACTCTGCCAAATTTATGATGATTTTGATGACTCCAGAACCTTGTATTACACACCATTACTTACATGCTATATGATCAACTTTTCTGATCCATTCCACACCTTTTCTTTCACGATGCAATCGCATTACCAGAACTCAAGTTTATCTTTAATGTCTTGCCAAAGGACATTAGTGCCGCGGTGGTACTCGAAACGTGAACCATGTGATCCACAGTCTAGCGACATATCCACTAGACCACGATATCAATACGATATCACCTCTTCAATATGCCAGTCTATTATTCTGAGTCAAATGGGCTATGGATCACAAGGTTTAGGGTTCAATTCCTCGCTGCATCATAAAAATCCTCGGACAAGACATTAATCAATATTTGCAAGACTCTTCTCCTGTGAGGTAAATGGGTACCGGGCAGGAATTAATTATTTTTTCTTTTTCTTCTTTTTCCATCATTTATTGATTGAATAATACGTACATAAGACACACAAAATTATATCGATTACAAAGAAAAACACATGAATGATACTTATATCACAAAATTAATCATACTTTTTTGTTTAACATAGTCAACATTTTTTTTCCAGAGGTACAAGAGGATTTAATTCCTTCAAATGCTAGAGCACCAGAATGGCATCAACGCTAAACCTGGGGTAATGATACTGGAGCATGATTAGACACAGTCATAATGTATTAATGTACTTACTCATCATTCTGTTCTGTCTAAGGAGTTTGATGAACTCAAACTGAGTGGTACCAAGAAGCATAACAAGCTGATTCTCACACTGTCCGTCATCAGATGCATTCTGTCAAATAAACGATTGAGATCTGTTGTAAAAACCTCATCAAGAAAGGAACTACTGACCAAACCTAACATGCTTGACAATTCAGAAAGATTTTTGTAGTTCATAGATATATCATCAAATTCTTGCAAGTTTGACATTAATTTAATCCACTATGGCACCTCCCCTAAATTAATTGGGTACTTTAATTCTGATTCTGGAAATTGTTATGTGCCAATATCCACTTGCCTAAAAATAAACATCATTAGACTGCAGAACACTGATTGTACAATTCACATTTCATGAAAAAGGGTCTTGATAATATTTCGATGAAATTCTGCAGTTTTTAATATGTAAATGTCTAAAGCTAGGCTTCGAAGTAGAACACACTGATCAAAAGCAAGACTCCAAAGACAGACTGTTACACAGGGCCTTTGCGACCGACCCCAAAATCTTGAAATCTACAGTCGGTTTTCAAAAAAAAAATTGTTTTACCATTTTTTAGAAAAAAATGTATTAAAAAAAAGCGTTCAAATCTGAGAAATATCAGCCCAAAGAGGGAGTAAAAAAAAAAGAAAGATTTTTGACCGTCCGACCCATGTATTGGCACCTAAAGGGTAATAGAACTTCTTTTTTTTTTTAGGCCCCACCTAGATGTGGAGAAGGGGCATCATAACTGACCTTGAGGATGTCTAAGATTTCTGCTGACCTCGCCTGTGAGATGTTAGGGTCATCGTAGAATTTACCCAGCTGCCTCTGAAGCCAGAACGCATCAATGTCACGAGGGTGAAGTCCCTTCTTAGCAGCCATGAGGACATCATCGCCACCTCCAAGCTGATAAAGGAGAATACAATTATTAATATTCATGGCTATAGCATGGGCACAGGGAAGTAAGTTTGTTCAGTTGGTACAGCATCTGCATGTCAAACGAAACATTTGATGTCCAAATCTAGCCAAGGCAGATGACTGAAGCCTGACTGAACCTTTGTATGAGTAGGAAACTCTCTACCCCTTGAATATGATAGTAGGCTTGAGTCGGTACGGTCGATCACACCGGGACCCGACCGTTGCCGTCGGGTCCCGGTTTCGTTTTTTGAGAACCGACGCTCCGAAAAAAATAATGAAATATGTAAGAAATTGCAGTTTTGCACACCACTAAAATCATTCCACCTTGAAACTTAAGTATTTAATTGTTACCAATCATATTCTAGCTCATCTTGAATCAATCCGAACTGCTGATATAAATATGGGTTGCAAATTAAAGCAGTTCGCCCCATGGGTTTATTGTTGCCAGCTGCTAGCTAGCTACTGTACTGGCCGGGTCTCTCGGCAGGATTAATAAATCAGGTTGAAAGAAACATTAATGTTTGAATAATAAAACGGCTTTCTAAAAAGTACTTCTTTACAACATACCGATCGAATAATTTTTAAAAGACAACGGATATTGTTTCTTTGATTTTGAACACCGCCTGCTTCTTTTAAAAGCTGAAAATTACTTGGTAATCACAAGAGCTGTTGCAAGGCAAGTTCAGACTAGTCTCGGAAAAATGCACAGTGCTCCTCGTAGTTAGCTGTAATCCGTGCCAGAACGAACCCAAACAAAGACGTGATCGTAACGAGAAAAAAATCATTAAAAACTACGAGAGCACAATTGGAAAGACAACTACTCAAAATTATCGTAAGCAGATACATAACTTGGAGGAATAATACAATAGTTGTCCAAGAAAAGCCACAGAAATAGTGAAATTCAAGGAGTAACTATAGGTACAATCATTATCGGAATGGGCCTGCTGATATGTCCGAATTACACGTTATTTGGTTTCTAGCCTCGTGTTCTAACACGAGGCTAGAAACCAAATAACGCCCTCTACGGTAAAAAGCAGTATAACAAAGGATTCGAGTATTTGCAGCAAGCCCCTTGCGATAAAAATGTACCCAGTTACTCCTCGATTATCACAATTTCTTTGGCATTTCTTGGGCGATTATTGAATTCTTTGTCCAAGTTATTTATCTGATTATCGTAATTTTGAGCAGTAGTTGTCTTTCCAATTGTGCTCTCGTAGTTTTAAAGATTTTTTTCTCGTTACGATCACGTCTTTGTTTGGGTTCGTTCTGGCACGCATTACAGCTAACAAGGAGCACTGCGCATTTTTCCGAGACTAGTCTGAACTTGCCTTGCAACAGCTATCCGTATCGAAACTTCTTGTGATTACCAAGTAATTTTCAGCTTTTAAAAGAAGCAGGCGGTGTTCAAAATCAAAGAAAAAATATCTATTTTGTTTTTAAAAATTATTCGATCGGTATATTGTAAAGGAGTACTTTTTAGAAAGCCGTTTTATTATTCAAACATAATGTTTTTTGACCCGATTTATTCAACCTGCATGAATCAAAATGGCGGCTCGATCGTCTTTCTATTTTTGCTCCAGTTTTTTTACTTTTAGAGGCACGATAATGGTACTAAACATCGCCAATCATGGATAAAAAATAATGTCAAATGGAAGAATATACCGATCTGTGCCGAGGTATGCATGTGTTGATTTATTTGACTGATAAAAAAGGTCACTTTTAAGGGACATACTGATGATATGCGCTTTTTATAGAGGCAAGTGACAAATCCTGCGAGCTGATTTCGGGACACCGGGTCCCGATCGGTGCAAGGCCGTCGGGACCCGGTTTATGAAAATCCCGACATGACTCAGGCCTATATGATAGTGAAGTGAAATCCCTTGTTATGAATCAGGAAAATTGTGGTGTAAACATGTTTGTGGGTGTAATTGGGTCTTTACAGACGTGTATCAATCAGATAAGATTATTTATATCTGGGGACCGACCTTTGACGTCACCATCTGAAAGACGTAACTCAGTTTTGGATTGGGGTCGCCCGAGCCAGTTCGTAGGCGAAGACAGAAAGCTGGCGAAGTGAGCGTGCTGCTAGGCCAGATCACATCTCCCTTTGTATGCCTCAATCCCTGTTATAGTGATTCAGCTAGGATTTCCCTCCCCTGGCACATACAAGTGAAACAGCTTACTATGTCTTTGCTCATCTCCTTAGTGATTTTTGAAACACTATTCCTAACAAATAGTAACAGTGATGAATTACATGTTGCTTTTCAACCCCTTTACGCTACATTTTGACATGGTATGGAAAATAAAATGTGAAGAATCATCAGGGGGGGGGGGGCGTTTCACAAAACTTATCATCAGTGACAAGTGACAGTGTTTGTTATAAGCTACTGAAATCCTTGCTTCTGATTGGTTATCAACAGATTTATCACTGATTTTTGTCATTTGTCATTGAAAAAAGGCTTTGTGAAACGGGTCCCAGGTCCTTACACTAGTCTTGAGTGTGGATCCTACACCAGAATCTTCCATCCCTTCCTCTTCATCGGACTCCTCCTCTTTGATCTCACCAACATCTTCATCATCTCCTCCATCATCATCGGATTCCTCAAACTGGACGTTGACACCAAGGGTTTCATCAATGTCATCATCTACAGTCAGAAATTTATTCAAAGAATGAAAGGAGTTTACTAGCTTGGGGATGATGTTTTGAATTTCATGGTTTCAGATTGTGTACTTGATCAGTTAATGAAAGTTGTCGGCCATCTGCAAGAAGGCTGTTACTGCCATTTACAATACGTATCTCTTTTTCTGATACAAAGAAGCCATACAATCAGGTTATTTATATATCAAGACATTGACAGACACAAACAAAAATCATAACATTTCATAAAAGTACTTGCCACAAAGTAATGTTACCTTTAATAAAGAAAGTATAACAATATTCATCAAGTGGTCAAAAATGTATATTATATTCTTAGTGTTAATACATATAAAGCAATAAACTTAAACAAACCTGATTTTGAATCTGTCATCTCCTTCAGGCATATCATAATTCACAAAGCAGGCGTGTATCAAAGTCCATTTTAAGTCCAGAAACAGTTGTAGCATCACTGCCTATAACCCATGACCATCTTTGTCTTTCATTACTATCATACCTCTACCATCACTGTAATTTGAATACAACTTTCTGAATATTTACTTGTTCCTTACTATAAAATATACAAAATTATTACTATTTATAATTATTAAACTTTTAAAGGATAATCTGTGGCCAATTAGTCTCCTTACCGATATTCTTCTTCTCCTTCTCAGCTCCATAATCTGTGATCTTCTTGCCCAGGTTGACAAGCAGAGCAAACCTCTCTTCAGCCAGGGTTCCCAGCAGCTGCTCCAGCTCTTTCTTCTTGTCTTTGTTCTTACTGTGTTCATTCTTGAGGGTAGCTAGCACTTCATCTGCAGCTCCACACAGGATGTCACGAGGCTGCGTTCAAGAAACGATCAAGATATTTCATCAATGAGTTTTCAAAATTCATTCCTTTCCCCTCCAAAGTAAATCATAGTTTTGCAAAGACCTCAGCCTTTTTCACACTTGAGCCACAATAATATTTTCACAGGTGGTCAGGACTGTTTTTTTGTTTTTTTTTGTGTATGCACCAGACGCTGTTTTGAATGTCAACACTTTGGGAGGTAAGGGCCTTGTTTCATTACACTTGTAAACAGTAACAAGTTCTATGACAAATTTGCTTTTAGCTAATCAAACGCCATGATTTCAGTAGCTTCAAACAGTTATTGGAACTTGTTATCAATAAAAGTTTTACAAAACAGGGCCCTGGAGTTGACATGTTGGGGGCCCTTGTGTGCTAGACCTGACCCCCGATAATGTCATGCCCTACTTGAGCAGCTATATCTAAATCACAAAGTTCCTGAAATAAAGGATTGAAAAATTCCCTTGAAAACAATTAAGAGTCTTTTATGATTACGATTGTTTAAATAATTAGCTAAAAAGAATATGACCAGCTGAATAAACAAAACAATATTCAAATAACAAGTTAAGAAAGCCGCAAGTACTAAAACAAATGACCCAACTAGTAACCTGTCCAACTACTCACCAACTTACACACAATTTGAAGAGAGAATAGCTGTGTTATAGACATGTGCTTTGGTGTCCACACAAACAAAAGATGTAAAGATTAGCGTGATTAGAATAAGAGGCATACCTGATCTCCAATAGCAGCTTGAATGAAGCTAAGCAATGCCTCATATGTTCCTCTGGTTTCTTGTGTCTTTGGTCTGTAGTAGATTCCAACAATGTCTTCTACACCAGCAGATAGCAGTGTTTGACCTTTGAACTTCTTCATGTCATACCGAGCTTCATCTCGTTTCTTTCTCCTGTAAACAGATCACATGTAAATATGTGTCAAACAGGCTAGACATTTGTTCATGCCATTACACTGGAAGGTATCCTTGTTCCAACTATTAATTTCTGATAATTACAT
This sequence comes from Strongylocentrotus droebachiensis, assembly GCA_035222895.1. Taxonomy (NCBI): domain Eukaryota; kingdom Metazoa; phylum Echinodermata; class Echinoidea; order Camarodonta; family Strongylocentrotidae; genus Strongylocentrotus; species Strongylocentrotus droebachiensis. The sequence continues at coordinate 2,642 of JAVYIG010009661.1, read as the reverse complement.
AATATACATGGAGTCTTAAGGCACTAATACAAGCTTATGTTTTACAAAGCATTATGTCATACAACCAGTAAACCAAACACCTGGAATATCTTTCTTTCCTCTTTTGACACCTGAAAATATTGGTCCAATGAGTCACTCACTAGGAACAATATACGCCTGCAACAAATAATTTTCCATTTGCCAGGTTTGTCTCTCCTGTCTAAATTTCAAAACCCTAAATACTCACAATTAAAATAAATTTTGCATAGAGTCTACACCTACAAAGTACAGAATTGTTCACAGTGTCAATCAAAAATTTATATTATATCCTCTTGCTAATACTTAAAAAAAAGGAAAGCCAGGATTCAGAAAATTCTGATTCTACCAAATTTACAAATGCATACAACATACTTTGCCTCTTTCTCTTTCTGCTGAGGTGGTCTGGTTCTTTGAGCTCTGTCTCCCATCTTACTATAGCCCAGCTTGCCCACCAAGCTCATCACTTCACCGGTGGCCTCATCACGATTTCTTCGCTCGACCAGCGAGCGATCGACTTGAAGTACAAGATTGGAGTTCTGAGGGGAGATAAGAGAAGCAGATTTCAATGGTACAGTAAAAGGTGAAGAAAAAAAGGTTTCTATTTATGCAAAGTGAATGTAAACTGAACGAAGAAAATCATTGCGGAATCCTTTTTTTTGCATCGCCAACGCATGGATCGGAAATATGAAACATCTGCGAAACGCGTCCGTCTGCGTTATCCTAATTCTCGGACCAGCGCCCCTACTGGTAGCAGTACATTAGCGCTCCTTGTGTTGCCTTGCTCTTATCTTGAAACTTTCACTTTGTTTCAAGTTATAATTCATTGATTCACAGTCGACATTGACCTGAGGGCGCTTATCTCATCAGCATTCATTTCTCACTTCTCAATAATCATCGAATCCCATTTCTGTAGCAGATTTATTTTAAAATGCAAATCAATGTGCAACTCTGAGGCTCTTAATCATAATGGGGGGGGCAGCTTTAATGTAAGAGGAATTGGCAATTGATGAAATTACTAAGAATACGAAATGCAACAGAAACTCAGTGGCTTGAATAAAGCTCCATACACTACACAGGATGAAACAGGTGGGACAACTGTAAACTTTCGTAACGTGCTGCGCGTGCCACAAACCACTTTAGTCTTTAGATAACACTACGTCAAACCGTCAATTATTCCCCTCCGAACAATTTAGTTTTTCATGAAATTAAATAGAACTTACTGCTTTGTACTCATACTGCAATGACCTCGCCGTGGCATCAGCCATGGTGAAATGAAGTATTTAAGACGAACTTTAGTACGATTTACTAACGACGATTCATCGTCGCTTTCAATGCTTGCGTGAGAATAAAATAACCAGGACAGAAGATGGCAGTATTCATGTATGACGGCATCTCTTGGAAGAAAATTTAAAAAGGGATAAAAATAAATTTTCTAAAAATATGAAATGTATATTAATAATAATGATAATAATATTTAAATAATAATAAGGATAATAACAATCATAATAACTATCCCAAATGCTTTCATAAATTGCCACTGTAGTGTTTATCACTGTACTATACTGGAAGAAAAAGAAAAAGGATTCCATTCTGTGTTTTTTTTAATTATGAAGAGTGTCCAATAATTTTTTTAATTGAATTGAATTGAATGATAATGGTAATAATAATGAAATCTATAGTGATAATAATGGTAATAATAATAACAAAATATAAATGATAATAATGATAACAATAACAAGCTACTACTGATAATAAGATAAAATTTTATTAAACAACAACAAATACAAAAAAAATACAAATACAAATAATAGCCTAATATAGTCCACTCCAAATTTTATTAAACCGAAACGGAAATTCTTTTTGCCCAATTGATCGTGAGCCCGACAGCCACTGAGCAGCGCCAGATCGACGTTGCTCTATCCCTTATTGTTGTTTTTATTATTATTATTATTATTATTATTATTATTGTTGAACGGAATATGGAGGGGGAAAGCGAGTACTATGGCATAGTCTTATCATTTATTAACGTAAGATATTTCTTATGACACCTTTTCAATTTCTGAATAAAGTACAACAAGTGTTATGCTGCTGTACGGTCCCTCAGACTCTTGTCTGCCCCGATTAGACACCTCCTTTTACCCATAAGACTTGACCTGAGTCAAAGTTACAGAGACCATCGAAGTCCCTGACAAAATAGTAACAGTTAGTTTAATATAGCCGTCGGGTTCCCCAAGGGTCCCCGAAAAAAGACCCTCTTTAAAGTGCACCCCATTCGTCCAACGATGGCATTGTATTAACATACACAAAATAACTGACGAAAATTTCCGTCGGGATTAGATATAGACGCCCCCTATAAATTGAGGCAATTTTGTTCATCGAGAAGAGCTAAGACTCCCCTATAGCCATCGTTTAACAATGTTAAATCTGAGATGCATGGCCCTACCGTCCTTACGTGTTATGATTGTGTCTGTGAGATGGTGTAGGCAATTGAAACCCTACAAAAATTGCGCTTCAAAATAATCATGAACAAGGTGCCTCAAAAAAGTAAAAATCTTTGTGTGACCGGGTTTTTCCATACTCATTTTCCCAATAGACTGCAGTGTTATGAAAACCGTTAGGAAAAC
>JAVYIG010009660.1:0-76233 GCA_035222895.1 Strongylocentrotus droebachiensis | reverse complement strand
TATGATAACTTGATAACCCAATCTTACCATAAAAGAATTTCTTACATTTTAATGAATTTTATTGCCATACATTACCTATCAAATACTGTCAAAACACATACATAAAAACAAGTTTATAGGCCTACATTAATCCTAGAATGGGCCAGATGCAAATAAGTAGCTTCGCTCATGTTGTTTTTTGTGTGTCTGTCTGTGTTGGATTTGGGGTGTGTTGTTTACAAAAATAACGCCGGTGCGAGTGGGCGGTTGTACGGCCAGTACATGCAGGCGCAGGCTAGGTCGCAGCAGCGCTGACTTCCCAATGAATAATTCAATAGTCTAAGAGTTGAAATGTAGCTGTTTCAAAATTCAACTTTTAACAACTTTTCACTGTGAGAACACTTTCTTTCATTACAAACACAGAAAATATGGATGTATTCAAGTTTATTTTACATCCGTAAGCTCCGTCACTAGAGCTAAGCCAGTGGTCAGTGGAGTCAGAACGAGCGATGTGGTAGTACTAGTACGTAAAGCTGGTGGAAACTTAGATGCAAATATCCTCGAAAATATGCAGTTACGAGGAAAATTTTCAATATTTAGTGATAACAAAGTAATAACATAGTACTGAGATACAAGGAACTAAAAATGGCTTGACTTTGAACTTGTAAAATACATCAAATTAAAACAACAAATTAGGGGGCGAGATGACCAAAAAAGTGGGGGCGAGCTGACCAAGAATCCCAAAATCGGCAAAAAAAATCGGGAGGCGACATGACCAATTGGGGGCGACTTTGTAAGGGGGCGGGCTGACATTGGGCGACTTGACATGGAACCGAGTCTAGACGGTAGACCTATACTCCTATAAATTATAACTGCTTAGTAATAAATTGAAAACAACTTGACATTTGTCAACCTAGCTTCCCCACAGTTAACCTACAGGAAACAGATGTAATCTTGGCTAGTTCATCTCAGCGGAACAATCATCAATATCAGAGACTGAAGCTTTCGGTCTGATCTTCTATAGGTAATGCCATGGCATGGGCGTGGCTTTCATGGAATCCCTGTCTTGCATGACTCTGGTTAGACAGAAATAACCGTCTGATATGGGTCATTTCTTTAGTAAAACTGACATTTGTTCTAGTGGAGCCAGACGTAGTCTCAGTGGAACAACCCACGATATAGAGAAACTGAAGCTGTTGGTCTAGACTCTGGTATACATGTACATGTATGTTTTTACATAGTCAGACTATATATAGAGTTTGCTAGGATTAAAGACTGTTCATTCTCCTTTTCTTGTCCTTCTCTTCTTACTACAGGGGACAGTGGTGTGACAGCAGTAGAGAACTTTGCGACGGAAGAATGTCCATACCCAACGGATCTTCCAGATGGCAAACTCTTGGTGAAAACTCTGTGCCTTTCAGTGGACCCATACATGGTAGGACACACGCTCCGATGGGTTCTAGGACAATTACCCCCTGGGCAATCAGCCCCCCCCCCCCCCCCCCCCCCTGAGGACAACCAACCTGGAGGACAATTTCCCCACATGGACGATTACCCCCTTGATGCACCGCTCCCCAATTTCAATTCATTTATGAAAGTTGCATATATTTCACTAATAAGATCATACGTACTGCTTTAATAGTAAGTGTTTATTTTCACAATTTTAATTTGTCATGACATTGACAGTTTACATAATTTAACTAACTTAATTAGAAAATGTCTCCTTGTATTCCTACATCCCAGTTGCATTTCCCCCCCTCCCCCCTTTCTCTCTCTCTCTCTCTCTTTTCCCTCTCTTTCTCTCTCTCTTTTCCCTCTCTTTCTCTCTTCTTTTTCTCTCTCTCTATCTCTCTCCCATTTCTTTTCTGTTTGATCCATCCTGACTACTTTTTATCAATGAATAATAGTTTAGATGTAATGTTACAATATATGTTCTACATTATGCATTTTATCGATTGTCACTACATTTTCGCAATTCGGCTTTGCCGCAATGAAAGTATTTAAAAAAAACATTTTGAATTAAATTGAATTAAATTTTCATAATACAGCCCCATGTTCTTCTATTTATCATGACAGAGAAGTCGGTTGAATGAGGAGACAAGAGCTGCTTACATGCTGCCATGGAAGGTTGGTCACACCGTAGATGGGGGCGGGGTAGCGCTGGTGCTCGAGAGTAAACATGATTGTTATCAACCCGGTGATATCATCCAATCTTTCAATCTACCATGGCAACTCTACAGTCAAGTTGAGGTCAATCAACACTTCTCAAAGGTAAACAAAACAGATTCATACACTTACACTCAAACCTGTCTATAAAGGCCACCTAATTAAAGGGAAACAGAAAAAGTGGACACTGACAGGTAACCTTTCTAGACAGGTTCTACAACACTCATTTCTTTTTCAACGGAGACAAAATGCTTGACCACTACAGACAGGTGGCCTTTATTACCCTGGCATAATTAGCAGAGCTCAATCCATGATAATTTGAGCAGTATGAGTAGCAGTGGTGGTAGAAATAGGAAACTTTATTGGATAATTTGTTTAGTGCAAGGCTGTTTTCCTGCAAGTGTCCAGTTGAAACTGAATACATGTAGGTACCATGTAAATAGCAATTGTTTCATTATTGTTATTATTATTATCATCATTATTATTATTATTGGTTTTATTATTATTATTATTATTGTTATTGTTCATATTATTAACATTATTGTTATTATTGTTATTTTTATTGTTATTATTATTATTATTATTTTATTTTTTTTAAATAGTAGAAGTAGTGGTAATGGTGGTGGTGGTGGTGGTGGTGGTGGTAGCGGTAGCAGCAGCAGCAGAAGAAAAAGGAGAAGAAGGAGAATAAGAAGAAGGAGGAGGAGGAGGGGGGGAGGAAGAGGAAGAGGAAGAGGAAAAAGAAGAAGAAGAAGAAGAAGAAGAAGAAGAAGGAGGAGGAGGAGAGTCCTCTTTGGTTCTTTTTCTGTCCCTCTCTATCTTTAGCCTTCTTTTCATTATGTCATATTACTGGTCACCCAACAACAGGTTCTTGTAAAAATAATGTTATTGTTTTTTGTTTCTTTTTCACAGGTGGAGAAATCTTTGGTTGGAGACCATTACTCTTTGGCTGTAGGAGCCATTGGAATGCCAGTCTTACATCACTCCTAGGCATCAAGCATAAAGGTGGTGTAGTTCCTGGAACCAATCAAACTATGGTCATTAGTGGTGCTGCTGGAGCATGTGGATCCTTTGCTGGACAGGTCAGTAGTAAGACCATTTGATGTGGTTCCTGGAACCAATCAACCATGGTCATTAATGGTACTGCTGGAGCATGTGGATCCTTAGCTGGGCAGGTCAGTAGTAAGACCATTTGATGTGGTTCCTGGAACCAATCAAACTATGGTCATTAGTGGTGCTGCTGGAGCATGTGGATCCTTAGCTGGACAGGTCAGTAGTAAGACCATTTGATGTGGTTCCTGGAACCAATCAAACTATGGTTATTAGTGGTGCTGCTGGAGCATGTGGATCCTTAGCTGGACAGGTCAGTAGTAAGACCATTTTATGTGGTTCCTGGAACTAATTAAACTATGTATGGTCATTAGTGGTGCTGCTGGAGCATGTGGATCCTTAGCTAGGCAGGTCAGTAGTAAGACCATTTGATGTAGTTCCTGGAACTAATCACTATGGTCATTAGTGGTGCTGCTGGAGCATGTGGATCCTTAGCTGGACAGGTCAGTATAGTAAGACCATTTGATGTGGTTTCTGGAACCAATCAAACTATGGTCATTAGTGGTGCTGCTGGAGCATGTGGATCCTTATAGCTGGGCAGGTCAGTAGCTAGTAAGACCATTCGATGTGGTTCCTGGAATTAATTAAATCTTTGTTTTTAGCTATGCAGGAGCCTGTTGCACAAAACTTACCATTAATGGTAACTACCATGGTAACCTTGAATTTGATTGTCTGTTGAGCCCTGTTACCATGGTAGTTGCCATCAATGATAAGTTTTTATGCAACGGGGCCCAAGGTCGAGTACGTGGATCCTTAGCTGGGCAGGTCAGTAAAGTAATCTGTTTTGATAATCAAACCAGGGCTAAAAGTGGTGCCTGAGGTTAATTCAGAAGTATCTGTTAAAAGAAAAGCTCAAGTGTTTTTAAACAATTATCTCAAGCTCTATGATGTCTGATAATTTAATGGAAACGTTAGAATTGTTATTTTTTTAATGTTGAAAATTAATACTATTCAATTTATTTGCTTGGGTTATTTTCCTTTAAAGTTTCAGGGAAATGTTTGTTCTTTCTTACCTTCTGAACCGAATTGACAAGGAATCATGACCATGTTACTATTTTCTTTTAGATAGCAAGGATCTTGGGATGTGGCCATGTTGTTGGGATCTGTGGTACCGATGCAAAATGCAGGATGCTGACTGAGGAGTTGGGGTTTGATGTCGCTATCAACTACAAGACCCAGAACGTGGAGGAGCGACTCAAGGCTGCATGCCCTGCTGGGGTAGATATCTACTTTGATAATGTTGGAGGAGAGATCAGTGATACAGTTATCATGGAGGTGAGATGATAGCAAGCTATCTCAGGCTTCTTGACTGTTCTGATTGCTACAGAACCCATACTGAACTATTAGGTACACCCTAACCGTAAGGGATCGAGGCAATGGTTTTGCCAAAGAATTATTATCCAAAGGTTCATAATTCCAAAGATTTTGTAATTCAGAAATACAAATTTCCCATACCATGGGGTTCATAATTGCAAAATCGAAATAGGGTTCTTATTTCCAAACATTAATGGATATATCGGTTTGACACCAAAATTCTGTGTAGACATAAATGCTGATTCTGGACAATCCATCCCATTCAGGAAATTTACACCATTTTGACCACTCCTGCAATTTTGCCAACTTTGAACATTTGCGCGATTCTGTACAAAAAAATGTAATTTTAGCGTCGCTAAAGATTTCGACTCAATTTAATTCAGTCATAATTTATGATTGGAAAGATTTAATAGATGGATCCTAGCTAAGATTTTGTGCTGATTCCAAAAATATGATATCGTTTTGATATTTTTTTTTGTCAATACTACTGGGCCAGAGGGGATTAGACCACACAGCGAGGTCACTGACAGGTGACTATCTCATTAACTCAGCTCTCAACTAACATAAGAAAAAGAGGATCATGGGGGAACCAACAGGCACCGATTGGGGAAGTTTTCTATATAGAGGGAGCAAGTAGCTACAAGTAGGACAGTGGGGCTTTAACCAAAAATATCTATTTTTGTCATATTTAGTGTCCTAACAACTGTTTAAAAGGTCAGTGAGAATCAATTGATGGATGTTTCTCATTTTGAGGATTTTTCTGAAGATTAATTTAGTGGTGCAGACAGGTCAGGAGGCCTGCTGAAATACTCTAATGTTAGAAATAAAATAAGAAGAGCAGAGTGTTTTAACAATTTTATTACTATTTTTGCAATGATACATAGAGATCATTGAAAGGCCAATGTGATCGTCTATGCATAATTTGCTATAGCAGTACACTGTGTATCTGAGTGGCCTAGATCCGAAGGATTGATAAGCCTGCTCAATGTATGTAGCAGGGTTGGCCTGGATGATACATCCCCCAGGCAGTGGACCAGCAAAACACGGGTGCACAGAGCTAGGACCTATTACGACTCGAGTACCTCAACTGATTAAACTAAAGAACCAGACTAAGCATAAATAGTCAAATTCGACTGAACGCCAAAATATAACCAACAACAACTCTATGCATGATTGCTTTCATTTTCTGCAGATGAATAAAGACAGCCATATCATTCTGTGTGGGCAGATTTCAATGTACAACAACCTACACCGCGAGTATCCACCTCTGTTAGCGGATGATATAGCCCAGAGAGTCAAAGATTTCAACATTAAAAGAGAGCGATTCGTGGTCCTGACATATGCAGAGGAATTTCCAGAGGGATTGGTTCAACTAGCAACATGGATTCGGGAAGGAAAATTTAAGGTTTGTGTCTCATTCAAACTATTTCTTCCAAGTTTGCTTTGAATCTTGGAATTGTTTAGAGTATGATTCCAACTTCAAGGTAATAGAATACAGTTGTTGATAGATCATTTCAAATAATTGTTAATTGCATTGTAAACAACTAAAAGAAAAATTAGTCACATGTTTTGTGTACCTGGTATGTGCTTGCCACTGAATTTGGTAAACAATGTGAAATGAACAAAAGGAATCTTCTCTTGTAACAGAAAAAGACCATAATTTTGTTATTTCATATTGTTGAAATGTATGTCTTTTATATAATTCAAAAAAAGATTTGTGCACAGTTAACCCTTTTAAAACTTTCAAAAGCATTCAAACCATGTAGTACTTTCAATTTGGTAAAATGGTTAACAAAATGAGCAAAAATCTCTTTACCGTTGGTTTCCTCATACATATTTCTATTCTACAAAAGTAAATATAGCAGATTTAAAAGCTTCAGTGTTGACATTTGGTGTATAAAATCAAACAGTCCTGCTCTTGTTAAGCAGTTGAAGTTCAAAGTCCTCTGAGAACCACTATTAGCCCATTCATCTAGCTTGAGCAAATGTTATTTTTTCCAGAGATTCTTGAACACTTGAAGTTAAGAATATTACAACATCGGTTGAGATTAAAGTGCCATGAGAAGCACCATTAGCCTCTTCATCTAACTTTGAGCAAAGATTGTGTTTTTCAGAGAATATTAAACACTTAAAGGTAGAGCGGGTGAGAAACAATGTACTCTCAGAAGCACTAGCCCAATCAACCAGCTTGAGCAAAGTTTTGCTTTTCCAGAAATTCTTGAAGACTTAAAACAGGAATACTACTTTTCTTCAGTAAAAAATTAATATATCTGTTTGAATTCTTTTTTATTAGGTGAAAGAGACGGTGACTGAAGGACTAGAGAATACAGGAGCCGCGTTTGTATCTATGATGTCAGGTGGCAACGTAGGTAAACAGATCGTCCATGTAGCAGACCCATAGAGATACACATCAGTCGGGATACTGTGTCATCATTCAGGCCCTGACACCTTCCAATTTCATGCTTTTTCCATCAGTTTTACATATTGTACAACACATATGGGACTAAGACAAAGTTTTTTTATATTTGGTGAGAAAAAGTGAAAAAGTAGGATTTTGTGGGAATTAAATCAGAGAATGTCTATTTATCATATCATCATCGTCTGTTTGTTGAATTTGTTATATGTAATGTCAAGTAATTATAGGTGCATTAATTGGTTTACTTTCTCATAAATATTTTTTGTCATTTGCTTATCTATTTTGTTATTTATTGTTGTATTAATGTTGTTTATATACATAAATTATTATGATTGTACAAAACTGTAAAGCGCATAGAGAAATTTACAATTTATTATGCGCTATATAAATATACTCTATTATTATTATTATTTGGGGTTATCATCTGAGTTTTAAACAAATTTATCTACCCCATGAGCTGGATTACTGTCAGCAATATAGGAACACATATATATTGCAAACATTTCCAAAAGGGGAACATTGATGTAAGTTAAATACACATCCATTATTTTCTCATTTTCACTTTTCATAGATATGTGTATATATATATATATATATATGTATAACAATGTCTTCCTTCTCACAATTTTTAGAAAGTATTTGTAATGGATTATGTGACCTTTTGGTGAGAAAAAAAACATCCCTCAATTTACTTTAAGTATGTGTAGGCATATTTACTGACACTTAGAGTAATGGAATGGTGGTGGTTATTTTACCTGACTGCTAAGAAAGCATAAATGCTTGTAAGTAAGCAACCAGACGGTCGACGGCTCTAGGTCCTCTCCGAGGGACCTGGTAATGAGGATTAATGCCTTACCAAAGGGCACTAGCGCATCGCCTTGGTTCGAACCCGGGTCACCGGATTACAAGACCACTGCTCTACCGACTGAGCTATCACGCCTCCTCTGAGAGCCCAAGCCTTCAGTCATACACTTATTAAACACATGTAATTTACTCCAGCAGTTCCCACCTTAATATCATGATATATGAGATTAATCAATAACATCTTTTTTGCCCCAATAAACTTTTGTTGATGAATTTATGATTTATTGGTATTTTGCAGCTGAGAGGTCCCAAGCACTTCTATGTACCTTGTAATAATTGTGAAGAATATCTGGAAACATCTGTAGTTAATCTGCACCAGTTAAACACCAATTGCTTAATTTTACCACTCTTGATGATATATCCTTATTTATATATTTTTGCTGAAGAAGAGAGTTAATTTCATGATTGGTTTAAATGTCAACTTGTATGTTGATATACTAACGATGGGAGAAAGGTGATGAATAATTCTCACAGGAATGCCTTGACTCAATGCCATGAACATATAATAATATATTAATAATCATAAGAATTTTCAGTACCTGTCAATCTTGAAATACAAAGTCTTGATCAGTTACAGTTTTTAAATGTGCCAACTTCACGCAACAATATAATTCATGAATATTCATGAGAATATGCCTTCCTGAATGATTTGAATATAGTGTCTTCAAACAATGATATCAATAATGACAGTCACTCAAGAATGTCGTGACCATGTTCGTATGAGTTGAATATGATTTTAGTAATGCTTCAAATTCATATCCAGACTATATTAAGAATACATGTATAAGTAGAGGTTATTTCTGTGAGGCTGCAAACTGATCAAGTACTTGTAAAACCCTGTAATAAGATTAGGAATTATGCTGATTTGTACTGCAATACCCCTTTATTATAATTGTTAATAATGTATAATAATTATGTATAATAATAGTATATGATTATAGATTTATAATTATTTTAAAAGAAACATAGATACATACATGTACCAGATTGAAATGTTATATTTATTTTGATTGAACTAGTAAAATCACTGTGATACATCATAATGATACCTGTGTGTCTTTGTGTAATTTGTTAAACATTAAACTGTGTAATGCACACATATACACACACACACATGCATTTTTTAATATATAGGCACTTAGTAAAGATAACTATTATTAGTTATTGAATGATTAAAAGACTACAAATAATTGAATGACCAAAATCTATGATAATGAACCGGATGTATATGAAATTAATATGGTAGCATATTCTCATTTGTTAATATCTTCTTATTGCGTTTAATTATTGAATATTAATTTTAACTAACCAAATTAATAAATTGGTGGAATTGTACTTACCTTTTTAATTTCTACATGTATTGTATTGTATTGTATTTATTAAACTTCATTGATGTACATCAATATTCTGTTTATAAACATATATTCACTTTACAATGTAATGTAACAATCAATATTCTGTTTGGGAACATATACATCATATAAGTAAATTTACAATGTAATGTTACATATCAATATTCTGTAAACATATATAAGGTATAAATCAATTTACAATGCAGTGTTTATAGCAAAACAGAAGGAAAATTATATCCAACAGAAACACTCTTTTTTTCTTTTAGTAATAACATGACATAATGCATTTTTTAATATCAATATCTGCACACATACATACAAACTTTCTCAGTGTACATAGACTGAGCACGCACACATAGCCTGCCCTTTTATCCAAGAGAGATTTTGAAACAAAGGAAGAAAGAAAGCAATTTGATATGTCCCGAAGTTTTTTAGCTTAAAAATGTACTTAATTATCCAATTGTATTTCACAACATTTAAGAAGTAATTTCTTTGGCTATATCTATTTTTATTTTTATTTCGTCGTTTTCCTTTTATAATTTAAAAAAAAAAAAAATTGTAACGAATGAAGAACATGACATAATCAACAAGCAAGTGCTGTTCCTAAGGAAATAGTGAATGACTTTCAAACACCAACACTTTTTATGCCAGGACTGATTTTCCATTATATTCAAACTTGGTAATGGTAATGGTTTTATTGAAAATTCATTTGCAGCCAGATGGCTGAATTGCAGAATTTTGTACATTGCGTAAAAACATAAATATTTATACAAACATAAATAAACTACAGTAAAATTATCCAGCATATCGTATTCAGTGGCGGATCCAGGGGGGGGGGCCCGGGCCCCCCCCCCCCCCTTGAGAAAAAAATCATGTAAAATCATGTGATTTTTACCTTTTTTGGGGGTTGGGCCCCCCCCCCCTGGCGCTCAAGGGGGGGGTGCAAATTTTAAAATTTTCGAGGACCAAAAAAAAAAAAAGTGCTCACTACCCCCCCCCCCCCCCCCCCCCCCCCCCCCCCCCCCCCCCCCCCCCCCCCACTGAGCGACTTTTCGGCTGGCTGAGTCGTTGCGATTTTTTTTGGACTCCAAAAAAAAAAAAAAAATGTCCGCTTACCCCCCCCCCCCCCCCCCCCCCACTGAGCGACTTTTCGGCCGGCGCGATTTTCAAATTTTCGGGAGCAAAAAAAAAAGAAAGTTGGGCCCCCCCCCCCCCCCCCTAAGAAATCCTGGATCCGCGCCTGATCGTATTAAGACATATCACACAGTGAATGGATTTTCTAAATAAATTGTTTAAGTCTATTCCACAATCACCATATATGACATAAATGAAAAGATCGTTCGAAATTAAGAGAGAAGAGAGAAGAGCGGTAAGGATGGGAAATAGTGCAGACAGCACAGGAGATCCAGGAAAAGTATCAGAGAGAGAAAGACAGGGAGATAAAGCGAGAGATAGAGAGATATATATTTAAGATAATGCTGAGGATGAAAGTGTAAATTACCATAATGGGCACAATAATAGTATACTGGTGAGACTAGTATCAGCGAGTTTCACAATGATGATAATAATAATAGTAATATTAATGATAAATATATATTTATAAATATTTGACTAAAATATAGAAAATATCGTGCCCAGTATGATGTTTTACCACTTCATTTTTATACATACTTCAGGTGTTCACTTTTGGAATTTCACCATTGCAAAGAAGTGCAAAAGGTAATGGAAAGCAAAATGATAAGGGTTCATAAAATAGGATGGAATTCCTTTCCAAACTATTCTCAGCCGTGGTTCTAGAAGATTAATGGGGCGGCTTACGGGACTTTTGTTTCTCTTGGGGTGGGGGCTTAGGTTATACATTCACCCTCATCTAAAATGATTTATAACCGATACAACTTTGGGAGCTTTAAGATTTTGTTGTGGAGGGAGGGGGGGCGGGGGCTCCATCCCCTCACCCCCCCCCCTCTAGAACTGCTATTGAGTATTCGGCCATACGATGACAAAATATATAATTGTATGGATATTTCCAGGTTATTCCTCAGCAGTATAAAGTAAGTTTTTAATTGATATGAGAAAAACAATTCTATATGTAGGCCTACCGTAAACCTACATGGAAATCCTTTTTCTTAAAATTTTAAGCAATGTTTCAGTAACATTCTCTCAAAATGTGACCAAAATTAGTCAACTATTTAGGTAGTCAAATGAATAAATATTGCTATAAGTATGCCCAGATATACAAGGAGAGAGAGAGAGAGAGAGAGGGGGGGGGGGGTGGGGAGGAAGAGAGAATATACAAACTTATTAATTGCAATAAAACCCTTACAAAAAAGTTGTATAGAATTCTATAGAACGCTTTATAGAGTTCTATAGAACTCTATAGAACTCTATAACATTCCAGATTCTCTATAGAACTTTTAAGAATTCTCTATAGAAAGCGGTTTCCTCTATAGAATTCTATAGAATAAGTTTTCTATAGATTTAAATTTCTATAGAAAAGTTAATTCTCTATAGAATTTTTAAGGTTGTCTATAGAAATCAGTTTCCTCAATAGAATTCTATAGAATAAGTTTTCTATAGATTTAAATTTCTATAGAAAAGTTAATTCTCTATAGAATATTTTAGGTTGTCTATAGAAATCAGTTTCCTCTATAGAATTCTATAGAATAAGTTTTCTGTAGATTGAAATTTCTATAGAAAAGTTAACTCTCTATAGAATTGTTAAGGTTGTCTATAGAAATGAGTTTCCTCTATAGAATTCTATAGAATAAGTTTTCTATAGATTTAAATTTCTATAGAAAATTTAATATAAAAAATGGCGTCCCCACTTCTCTATAGAATATTTAAGGATGTCTATAGAAATCAGTTTTCTCTATAGAATTCTATAGAATAAGTTTCCTATAGATCTAAATTTCTATAGAATTCTATAGAATTTTTTTTCTATATGAAGATATGTATCTCATGCATATTCATGAAATTTGCATGTTTTCACAGAAAATGTAATTATCATGATCTGTCAAGCAAATGTGACAATTAACATCAATGTTGTGATTTATATTTTCTTAGACAATTATTGACAAATATAATATATATGTACGATTTTTTTAAACATGTAACTTAAGACGTAAAATAGATATATTAATATATGTAATTTACTAACCAGTAAAAACATGTATAATTTTGTATATATGTATGTAAGATCTCCGCACTACTTAATTAACAATATATACTCAACTGTATTTTGCTTCAAATGATCTTTGTGATGGAGCAATTGCAGGAGTCTATATAAATATGGTTTAGTCGGTGGCCAGATGTCATGCAATATTGATTATTAATTATCAATTGATTGCTGGTCGCTACTGAATAATAAACTTGTTTTCAACTGGTAAATAATGGTCTATAGAATTATTTACAAAAAAACTTCTATAGAATTCTATAAAAAATATCTATAGAATTTCTATAGGCCATTCTATAGAATGTTTTATAGAGATTCTATAGATGTCCGTTATAGATTTCTTTAGAATTTGTATAGAAAAGTGGCCCACTTTTCTATAGAATCTCTATAAAACATTTCTATAGAATTGCTATAGAATAAAATGGTCTATAGAATTCTCTATAAAAAAATTCTATAGAATTCTATAAAACAAATTCTATAGAATTCTATAAAACAAATTCTATAGAATTTCTAAAGGCCATTCTATAGAATGTTTTATAGAGATTCTATAGAGGTCCGTTATAGATTTCTATAGAATTCTTATAGAAAAGTGGCCCACTTTTCTATAGAATTTCTATAAAACATTTCTATAGAATTGCGTATAGAAATTCTATAGAATTTTTTTTATAGAATTCTATAGAACTTTTTTGTAAGGGAATGTATTGCAGATACCAAAATGAATCATAATACATGTATATATATTATCAAAGGATGGCTATATAATTGCAAGCAACCATGTGATATGACAATGTATCATATGACAATGTATCACTTCCTTTTGTTTTCCTTCATTAAATTTGACCAACTTGGTGAGGCGGGGGGGGGGGTGTTTTGTTGGCATATCCCTCTACCAATACGGACGGCGGGAATGACATCGCAGCCACTCCCCCCCCCCCAAAAAAAAAAAAAAACAACAAACAAACAAAAACAAAAACAAAACACACAACACAACACAACACAACAACAATAACAACATGAAAACCAGAGATTTATGCAAACAATTTGCACAATTGACAGGGAATACGCTGGAGTATTAAGAGCTAGCTTGGAGTGGCGCCATTTAAATTCAACCGCGCAAGGGTAACCATGTACCAGAGAGTAGGCTCCTCACCCCGCATCATGTGCATGCATAGCTAGATAAGAGTACGATCCGATGTCGTCGCGACGCCACCTGCACCTGCACCAATCATGCACTCGGCCGCGACGCTACGATCAGAGGCGGACTTTCACCGTCGACGCCGTCCAAATTGCTTATTGCGTGCCGTGTACATGCAATATTCATACAATTGACTACCATTGTTTTTTGTACCGAGTAGTGAATATAGTTAGCATCATAATACACATTCATTTCGACAATTAAGCCAACACATGTGAGTAAGTCTACTATTTATTTGTCTATTGATTTCTTGACTTGCAGAGCGGGTGGGCGTGTTCCATTATGTTATTCATCGAGTAGTGTCGGTACGTACAGTATAGTGAGTCCAAATCTACCGTAGATGTGCGCGGTTTATCCTGTAATATATATATCGTGACCTGTACTACTATAGACAGTATAGGCCTACATGATCGAGGAATCATTACTGTACCTAAATGATTACAAGGCCATATCATACTAGCTGTCTACTTATTGTCAAGACTGATCAGTGAATGAAGCAATGCAGACTTGATCGGTATTATTTGACCGGCCGTTTGACCCTCAACAGTACAGTTATGTACCAGGCATGCAGTAGGTAGGCAGTAGTGGTGGATATGATCGGCCTGTATGTATTGTATGTATGAGTCTTATTAACGTGCTCTCAGTGATATGCATGGGTTGTTTGATATACTTAAAAGTACTGTTATATCATAATATTTCTACTCACTGGCCTTATAATTATATACAAATAATAAGCAAGTTCAGATCTGTCAGTGTTATAGATTCTAGATGATAGTGGTAAAATATATCATTATTAGCTTTGTCTTCACATAAGTGTAAACGGTTAAATGGTCAATGAATATTCTTGACAATTATTTTAGGTCGCAGTTTCTACACAGAATTAATTACTGTCTGGTATGGGTAATAAGCAATTGTTCTAGCCAGTTTGCTGCTCCCCCCCCCCCCCCCTCATTCATCAGCCCTATCCTCTGAAACATAATTATTTCTTACAAAGTTGTAATTTTGTTTATTTAAATGATCGAGCTATATATGCAAACCATGATTAGCTAAGTTATAGTTATACAGAATAGGTACAGTCATATATACATACATGTACCTCATGTCCCATGCTCTTTTCACATTTATGATTTTTTTACTCTTTTATACTTGCACATAGGAAGACTTGAACAGTGATACAGGATTTGCCAACCAGTTGTTTCCTAATCACGATTGTGTTATTTCATGGTGAAAATTGGAAAGAAAATTTGCACACCATGGAGCAGATGATCGTTAGCTTATCAGGTCGCATTCACCTCTGGACGTACCTCTCTATGGCAGGCTGGTTAGCTCTAAACATTTGCCTCACAAACATCAATAAATGGCTCTTCATGAGTTATGGCTTCCCATACCCACTCTTCGTCACAGCACTTCATATGCTCTCCACGGCCATTTTCGGTTTTGTCGTCATCCGCTTCACGCCTTTCGGGGCTGCGTACGGGGAAGGCAACGCCCGTTTGAAAGTCGCTCCTCATCTCCGTCCAAAGATCTTCATTTTGAGCGTGGTATCAACCGTCAGTATTGCTTGCGGAAATATCGCCTTAAAACATTTATACGTGTCGTTCGTGAAGATGATTATGGCAGTGACTCCTCTCGCCACTGTCATCATATCAAAAACACTGTTTGGACGAGAGTTTGATCACTTTGTATATTTGTCCATGCTACCTCTGTGCTTTGGATCTCTTTTATGTACCATCGGTGAAGTAAATTTCAGTTTATTTGGATTCATTGCTGCCTTTACTGCTACATTATTAAGAGCCGGTAGATTTGTGCTTCAAGGTAAAATATGTAATTCTGCTCTACAAAAAGAGTTTTTAGAGATTTTAAAACCATGAATCTTCACCAAATTTGTTTATTCAACTGTGTGTTTCATTTAATTTCATATTCCTGTTTACTTATAAAACGATGCTGACTCTATAAGATTGTTTGTCACATTTTCACCCCTCCCCCCAAAAAAAGAGCACGACAGTTATAAAATATAAAAAATGCCATATATGACATTCTTACTGCACTAAATTCATTACAAGTAGACAATTCATAATCAATCATGGTCAAGAAATATATGGTTGATTGTATGAAATACAGTTTTCGTATATATATATCTGATCTTTTAACTTTAATTTGGATACTCTTTACACACAAGTAATGTAATTTCGTTTCATAAAAGAAAGAAAATAATAAAGAATATACTATACTTTTTAAGTATGTTAATGAGTGTAATGAAGTATGTTTTGAAAATGTGCCTAAACCATATCAATTTATTTTGCAAAATCATAATTATATGAGTACTGGTAAGCATATTGTTTACTAACAATCATTTTATTTCATGGCATGTTCTAGGTGTGTTACTCAAGGATGAGCGAATTGACTCGGTCCGCCTCCTCTACCATATATGCATTCCGAGCTTCCTCCAACTAGGCGTGGCTTCTCTCCTCTTCGAAGGAGGTGCACTCTGGGACCCACGGCTGAGTACGAGTATTGAACTGTGGACCCTCATTATTCTTAGCTGTATATGTGCTGTGGGATATAACATCATGACCTTCCTAGTCACCTACTATACTTCACCAGTTACACTACAGGTATGGGGAATTCAGGATTTTTTTAAAAGTAGATGTGCAAATCATTAAATTATGTGGCAAGCAGGATAGCACCCGAAAATGAATTTACATCACACTTTTCAAGTGCCTTTTGGTTTGAAAATATGAAAGAATTAGGAGGGGCACATTATTTGAGTTGTAAACTAAAGACATACCACATTGGTTTCAAGAAGAGGGTATGGACTAGCTTTGCCCTCCCCTTCCCTCCTCTAAATCTGCTAGTGAATTCATTCGACTTCACAACATACTTTGTCCCTTATAAGCCAGAATATAAAATTTGTATTGAAGTTATGTTCAAAGGTAGCATGTTTACAATTTATATTTTACTTTCGTTCTCCTCCTTTACATAATTATCATGTTTATTTGTATTGTCCATGCATATTCTGTTTATGTGTATTTTTACCTTCTTTCTTTGTGTCTCTTCCTTCTTACTTTTTTAGATGCTCTTAACTTTTGAAGTGTGTTTGTATCTTTATATTCTGTCCATCAGTCTATCCCTCTCTCTCTCTCCCTTTCTCTTTCTCTATTTCGATTATAATTTGCCTTTTTTTTTTCTTTCTCTTCCTCCATTTCTAATTTAATAATTATATCATTTTTCACTCATATAGTAATAAATGATATATAATATTTTGATATATATATTTCTTTTTCCTTCATACCCCACCCCCCCCCCTCTCTCTCTCTCTCTCTCTCTCTCTCTCTCTCTCTCTCTCTCTACACATATATACATATCTCTATCTCCTCTCCCTCTCTATACATTTTCCTCCACCTTTATTCTTATATCTAGGTATTAGGTAACATCAGTATTGTAATGACGGTAGGCCTCTCCCTACTCATCTTCCAGAATGAGGTCTCACTCCTCAGCATTGTTGGTATAGCTAGCATTGTTCTTGGGAGCCTGATGTATCAGGAAGCTGATGTAGCCAGACGATTCTTTCAGCGCATCATGTGACGATCAGTGCTGACCATCATTTAGTACCATTTTTTGATCAGATTTGTAAATTAACTTTAGCTAGTATACACTGTACAGTACGTATCCCCCCAAAAGGAGTAGATACCCTTCACAACAAAATCTAGTGTGTATTCAATTGTGTTGCCCCTAATTTAAACACTATCTTTTATAGGCTACAGTTTTGTTTTGGAATAAATATTTTGTTCCAACACATATGTCATCCAATGTCTACCTGACCGTTTCTGTAAGGCTTGTGCTTTTTAAAGATGTTAGTAAAAAGTTACATATACATTTATGTAACTTCTTGCTAACATCTTTGAAAAGCACAAGCCTCATTTGTTTAAAATTACATTGAGCTGCTTTTTATTTTTTATTTTTTATTGGAGAAAAAACTGTTTTATAACAGATGAACTCACTTTTGATGGGTATTATATTTCTGAATTTCTTGTATTTTCATCAAGCTAGTACCCATTTATGAAAAGTAATGTGATGGGATGCTTTCCAAACAAATGAATGATCTTTTATGTTAATGAGATATGTCATTTTTGTCATAGCACATCAGAGAACTATGCAGTGTTGAAGTTGTGCCCATTACTAGCTGTGTAATTCCATTTTTATATCAGAACAAATCTAAATTAGGACTGTATGCCTTTCACTCACATAAAAGAAAACATTTTGTTCCAAATACCAAGCGGGAGATTGAGCTGGTTTGGTATTTTTTCTATTCCTTTCTTTCTCGACTGAAAGCCAAAATTATGAGCATTTCCGTTGTAAAGAAATCTACCAAGTCACTGATCAGACACAAGAAATCTTCATGTACTACCAATGTGCATTGACTTGTATTTATTAGTACATGTTTGTATGCTATCTTGAAGACAGTGTGTCCCTTTTGCTTGAGAAAGTCTGGAGTTACCCCAAATACTTGACTATTGTCTGGAAAATGTAGTTTTGAAGAACCTATAAAATGAAAGTAGGCCAATTAAAGCAGTCTTTGAGATGCGATTTTTCATCAGACTAGAAAAATATATCGGGTTTAAAACCCTTTTACAACATGGGTGTGATCTCATTCACAGTTAAGACCAAAATATCCTTATGAACCTTACCTCAAATATTATTTGAAAACAAAACAGTTGGATTTAAAGCTATTCTAAAAGAGATATACAATTAATAGTCCAAGGTATGTCATATTGAAAGCAAAAATACAAGAACTGGGTCTGACAGGAAGCCTAGCTATGAAATGGCTTTCCATGTTTTATCTAAAATCTAGATCACTGTTTACTTTCAAATTTGACAGACAGACCTACATAAAATTCATGTGGCTCAGGCAAATGTTAGTGAATTCAGAGCAGTCTGCAAAAGGGATATGGCCTTTAAAGTTTAAAGTGCCCTTGTCACAAGTATCAAATAAATCCTCTTATACATCATTAAACATATTATACTCAAGGCATACAAGGTATAATTTTCTATAATAATGAAAGTAGCTGGTATATACTTTAGTACATATAAAGGTCAAAACATATTTTGAGAGGCCAGTACATCGTTCAGCATGCTTATTGTTTATGTACATACATGCAGAGTTTTTACTGTGAAACCTTGACTCTATAGCTACAATGTAGATTGTGTAATTAGGGGAGAAATAATTATAAGTGTATAAATTAGAGGTGCTATCATAGAAATATACATTATTCAACCATTTTCAGGGCAGGTATTGGATGGAAGTTATAAGTATTTGATGAGAAAATATAAAATATACTTTTGTTGTGTTAAAGACCCTACACATCACTTTAAACCAAAGGTAACTCATTTATGTTTTATAATTGATTATTAAACATTTTCATAATTTTAAGGTAAAAGTATTATTTTTCATGATTTGCTATAGAAATTTATTTTGCTTTCTTATTTAATTCTGTCACAATTTGTTTGTTTCCAAATTTCATTCAGCAAATATAAACATAGATGAAAAGAAGTGATATAGGGTGCAAGTGAGGAAAGTTTCTTTGTGTTTCTTATGACTTTGTTACTAAACATAAAGCTTTAATTTGCATCACAACACCCCAAGATTTATATGCCAGTGAATGGTATACTCATACAAATATTATTGTACTCCGAGGCATTCAGAAACTATGATAACCGTTGATTCTATACTTGTGTCTCAACGTTATGGAGCAAACCATTTTCATCAGTAGTCTACATATTATGCTTGTTTCTGTTAACACTTAATAGCCTTAAAGGGATAGTTGAGTTATTGTTTATGACCGCAAATACCTTCAAAGTGCATGGTTATTGCTCTTATTCTTATTTATGACATTTGTGCGGTCTGTAACCTAAAATTACTATGCAGGTAATTTTAGACCCCAAAATGCAAAATCTCCAGGTCATGTTGCAATCTAGTATTTGGTATTCAGAAAAGGCTAAATATGTGTAATAAAGTTTGAAGATGTTTTTACCTTGTATATTTCATTTGCAGAATCTTGAATTATTACTTGGGATTCAAGTAAAAGAGAAATGTTTAAGTTACATGGCCCTCATATATGTTCAATTACTATGTATTCCCTTAAGGTTGGTACATATATGTGGTGTGGAATATTCTTCTCCAATACCAGTATAAATTGGGGTCTGCAAACATTTAAAGTCTTTATTTATTCCAAATAATCTTTGCAGGTTTTAAAGCATATACTTTCATATACTAGTATTTGGGGGATTGATATGAAGGGGTATAATTATAAAAAAACATGGCGTCCGAATATTAGAGTATTCGCTTGTGAGCCTAGGAGTGTACTCGGGTACCTCATTACACTGTTGTGCACAGCCTTAGTATAAGCATCATGGATGTATTATCCATTCTATTTGTATTTTTTTGTTGTATTTTTTGTATTTTTGTATTGTATTTTTTTTTTTTTGGGGGGGGGGGGGGTGGGGTATCATCTCGCTCTCATCCTGCATAATTATGTCATTGTCTTTAATATTAAACCCAATGTCATAGGTTATTCTCTCCGCCATATTTAAAGTTGTTTATCAGGGTTGATATAAACGATGCTTTTTATCTTGAATGTTTCTTCTGTGCTCCTTGTGCAATAAAATATGGTTTGTTTAAAGCCCCACTGTCCTACTTGTAGCCACTTGCTCCCTCTATATAGAAAACTTCCCCAATCGGTGCCTGTTGGTCCCCCATGATCCTCTTTTTCTTATGTTAGTTGAGAGCTGAGTTAATGAGATAGCCACCTGTCAATGACCTGGCTGGGTGGTCTAATCCCTTCTGGCCCAGTAGTATTGACGGTCTTTAAGAATTGTGTTGATAGCGCAATATTTCCAGAGTCATCAATTTCCTTTCATTCCAATTTTGCTAAGATTTAAAACAGTGTTTCTTAACCTAGAGTAACACAAGTTGCATCATCCTGGATCTATTGTTAACACACACCTCCAATATTTACTCAGTTTTATAGTACATGTAGAAATATACAATGGACACACAAAGCAAAACTATCTTGCAGCATTATCTTGAAAAGAATGATAAAACAGTTTATTCTCTCTCATCTTTCTCTCACTTTTTACATATTGACTATTTACAAAGTGTCAGGTGAGTAGGCCCCTTTTCTTAATTTTATAGAAATGGCATAAGAGTAGAAACAACTAAATAGATGTGCAACAAATCACCTTTTTGTTGGGCATCGAGATCAATTCAATAAAATAAATGTACAATTTACACATCTCCAGCTTCCATGAACAACATACCAAAATGTCAACAATAACAAATATGTAGTGTCACAAGTAAGCCATATACTAGCAATACAACAAAGTGAAATAAAATTCACCTTCTTTGGAATCACACATGTTCCTTAAAATGTGAATCTCTGTAATGGCAAAAAACAATTTGTAATTAGTTTGTACAAAAAAAAAAGAACTTCTTTGGTACCTACAAATCTACTACACTGCAAAGGCTGATATTTCACGAGAGGTAGCTCCCTCTCAACTGAATACTAACACACAATTAGTTTATACATCGTATAAACTCTCAAATACATTAAGCAAGCAAAAATCAAGTTCATTTGTATTTTCAAAGACAGTCTATTTTCCTCTCCTTAATCATCTTTGCATATAGATATTGTCAATAAATGCTGGAAGGCTACATCCACAAACATCTTGAGTAAGTAATCAAAATATGCAGTTTGTTTGTTTTTCATCATAAAAAAAGATGATCGATGTGTGTATCGACAATGAAAATATTTTGCCAATGTACATTTTGAATACTCTTTCTTTTGTTAAGGTAAGTGACTGATATTCATGTACACATATAGTAACTATAACAAAAAATGCACACAGAACAATCTGCCGGTATGTACAATTTCTAAGATGCTGTTTAAACCTATAGAAACCACCGATACTACTGACCAAAATATTTGCGTGATAACTCTTATTGCTTCATACAAATATTTACATTGCCATCATTGTTGATCTATAAAAATGAAATGCTACCTTTGGGAAATACATAAATCTGAGCAGATATTGATGAAAAGCCTATCGCAAAACCTTTCTACTATAATACAACAAAATAATAACAAACACTTGCACTAGCAAAGCTGTACTGTAATAGTGTCCCTTTATCGATACTTTAAGATAGGAGACTGCCCTCTATTGTCTACTAAGAGCCAGAAGGGTGTTGAGTCATATTTTTAAACGCCATCCTTCTGGCTTTCAGCATCCAAATGTTCTCGCGTTATATTTGTGCAGAGCTTAACACCAAGTAAGTATAGTATTATTACATGTACGTCTTGGGATGTTTTTACTCAAACTTTTCTTTGTGAAAGACTTGGGATTTTTCCAGCATGCTTGTAGCCTGCATGTGCTGCAGAATGTCTGAAAATACTGTTATTGTAACCCATCTCTATCAGTTAAATTGTTAGGAACCATCGGAATGCATTACAGAAAGACATTCTGAAGGTTAGGTAGTGTACACATATATATATGTGGGGAACAATCAATCAAGTTTATAAATCTATGGAAAGCCCTTACAGAACATCAAAGAAATAAATTCAAGAAGTAGAATAACAGGAATGCCATATACCAAACAGGCCCGGGAGGTTAACGTCATTCAAACCCTGCCACATGATGAATTTGTAAGACTTATTATACAAGACATGCTTCAGCAACAGTTGCTCTATGGTAAACTTTTCAAACTCACAAAATCTTCAAACCTGGCAAACTCCTCCCTCGCACTGAACAATAATGTGGGTAGTAACTGATCACATCAGCAGGTTAGTATTACCCATTCAAGATTGTCTTTTTAAAGAAGGGGAAAAACCCCACAATATTCTTCAGCATGGATTAACCCTGTAAACAGCAGCATACATTTCAAAATAAAAGAAAGAGTATTCAGTGGATTGTCTTTGAATAACAAACATTTCTCTTCATTTGTCATGGTAAATGGTTTATTTGACAAACAACAAAGAAAGTTGTATTCATGTTCCTTTCCCATGTACCACCAACAAATCCTGCAGATGTATTACATACAATGCAAGAATCAAATTTCTTTGATTCCGATCTATTTCAATTTTTTTTTCTTTGAAATCATTATATACACACACATATATACAATCTGAAAATTAGATGATCTTAGACACACTTTAATGATCTTTGTTTCAAACTCCATTGAATGACATGTTCATTTACACAAATACATGGTACATTATTTTCACATAAATGATGATTATGCCCAAATTCAATGAAATGCATATATATTTTCAGTTCTTATTCAATCAAATGCATATTTGGTTTCTGTTCACAATGCACCCAACGCTCAGTCATATCCAACGCAAGAAAATACATTTGCTAATTACTTCAATGTTCCTTGAACAATAATTCTTACTCATGAAACCCCTGGCCTCTTTACAAGTATTTTCAGTTCATGACGAGATGGATTTCATATTGCTATTAAGCTTGATTAAATAATTTAACAATCTTAAATATGCTTCAAAAATAAATATTTCAAAATTGTAAGCATCACATTTCTGGTACTTTCAAGTTTGTATTAGTAATGTATAATTGGGTACAGATGAATATATCATAATATTTGCCAACGGAAATGATGTCTTCGATTCAGTTTCAGGAATGTGGTAAGTACACGTACCTCACAAAAAGAATGAAGGAAAAAAATGGCTGACATGCACATTCCCTGACATTACGAGTAGATTTCAATCAAGAAAGTATTTTCTTTTGTACAATACCTGCATAATTTCAAATACAGACTAATACAATAACTACTTCTATAAGCACAAATATGGAGAAATACATGAATGTTATCATGGCATTTGACTTTAAAAGATATACACTGAAAATAACATATCCAATGCAGATTTGTCCAAACAAATATGCACTCCTTAACCTACTCAATACAACACGTTTTTCTTATAACACACATCTCAATGGGCCTCCATTGCATACAAAAAAATGTTAATGGCAGCAGTGAAAGGGTTTAAAAGCTTGAAGATACTTCTTCAAGTGTAAAGCTTTCACAGATCTTCCTTTTCTTCAATAAGTGATAATAGTAACATCGAAACAATCTCGCGGAACACATCAGGATATTTCAAACTATGTCAGAACAACCCTGTTTCACATCAGGAATTAACACACGACCATCCACACACACAGTAAAGGGATGTTCCTACATTTTTTTCTTTTCTTACTTTTTTGTTTGTTTTTTATTCACACACTGAAAATAATCAAAGAAAGTCCCTGAGTTTTTTTCTTTTCTCTTTGTTGTTTTGATTTTTTAAATAAAAGTTAAAGAGAAGGAAGATCTTTGAAAGAAAGATAAAACAATGTGAATAAATAGGAGAGTTTAACCAAAAGAGTCCTCAATAGTTTAAATATTACATCTCAGTATTAGAGCCATACTTTGGTGTCTCTCCTCATAGTGTTCAAATAGCACAACTCACATAGTCATTTCCTCTTTCTATTACACTGAAGGGCTTGATATATCTGCTTGGTTTATGATCCATAGGATTATCAAGGGCAAGCATTGTCTCAGTCATCCTATGGAAATGAAAAGTGGACTCCTTTCACACTGTCTTCTGCATCCTAGCATTCAAAGAGATTTCTTACTCCATATTCATTCCAACATTAGTTCCATTTGCAGCTCTCTCCACAAATGTTTCTTTGCTGACTGACTGAACCACTATCATCCAATGTCTTCTTTGTTCATATTCATCGTCGCTGCCAGCATTGCACGTATTTTGGCTCGTAAATCCTGCAAGAAAAATAGTCATTAAGAGTCATTAAATGCAAAAGTATAAGCCAAGCATTCTGCTGAAAATGTTAGAGGGGACTAATTCTAAGTGATTAACTGTCATTTAACACCTTGATGGATACAATTCTTGTCATCAATACAGCTTTGTAGTCCATACAACTTTCAAAAGGTAAAAAGTCATTCCTATTCATAAACCTGGCAACTAAAATTCCCCAAATAACTTTTGTCCTGTTTCAATATTACCTACGGTATCAAAATTGCTAGAAAGATTTGTTCAGCGGCAATTAGTATCGTTTTTAGAAGAAAATAAACTTTTATCAGTAGAACCATTTGGGTTTAGGAGTTAACACTCATCATTAACGTCTTTGGTTAGAATTACAGATAGATGGATGAACGCTGTTGATCAGGGAAAATAGCAGTGTTTATTGATCTTAAAAAAGCGTTCGATTGCGTTGATCCTGACTTGCTCCTCGAAAAGCTACGCAATATTGGTTTATCTGAAGAATGTTTGCCATGGTTTAATGAATATTTACATAACAGGTTTATTTCCACTTATTTTGGTTCAACTCTTTCAACTCATTTGGCCGTTTATTTGGTGTACTGCAGGGTTCCATTTTGGGGCCTTTGTTTTTCATTATTTTCATCAATGATTCGACTCAGTATACACATTATTGTTCATTTCAACTTTACGCAGACGACAATGTTCTTTATTTTTAAGATTTTGATGTGGAAAGTGTTCAAAATAAACTAAATCATGACTTGTCATATATTTATAAATGGATGTGCAATAATAAGTTGACCCTGAATTTTGATAAAACTGTATCTTTACTCATAGGCGCGAGACATATGCTAAATAAATGTAATAAATTAAATGTATATATTAATGATATTGCAATACAACAGTCTGACGGTGTTAAATATCTTGGATCTATTATCGACAGCAGACTAAGTGGGATGTCCATATTGATATATTTTATAAGAGGGTTGGGAACCTAGTAAAATATTTGGCTAGAATTCGTTACTTTGTTAATAAGACAAATTTGAACTTGATCTATAAGGCGATTATATTACTCTCCAAAATCGTGCGGGCAGAATAATAATGTAAGTTAATACATATGAACACATCTCTAATGCACAAATTCATTCAGTTTTAAAATGGTCATCTCTCGAATCCAGGCGTAAGAATTTTTTTAATGTATTTGTCTGTAAATCAGTCCATAATATATATCTTCTAGTATGAATGAAATGTTTCGACCCCCTTCTCATATTTATTCCCTACGCAATTCCGGTAACTTTGTTCTCCCTAAGTCTAGAACTGAATTTTCTCGACGAACTACTCAATATAGAAGCTCAATTCAATATAATGCTCTTCCTCATACCACAAAATTACTTCAAACTGTTAACACATTCAGAAAGTATTTAAACAATATTATTCCAGACTTCTTATAGCTGTTTAGGTATCTTATTATCATGTGAGCTATTTTTTACTTTTTTTTATTTACTTGTTTAACTTTTTCTCTTGTTTATATCGTAAATATTTCTCTCCTTTTTCTAGCTTTACTCCAATTCGCTCGTCATTATTGTAAGTTCTTATTTTTG
Source organism: Strongylocentrotus droebachiensis (assembly GCA_035222895.1). NCBI lineage: Eukaryota > Metazoa > Echinodermata > Echinoidea > Camarodonta > Strongylocentrotidae > Strongylocentrotus > Strongylocentrotus droebachiensis. Next base: position 50,238 of record JAVYIG010009660.1, on the reverse strand, counting down.
ATGTAAGTTTTCCTTACTCCTGTACTATTTATTTACATGTCTTTTATGTCTATAGGAACCCCTCTGTAAAACAACATTGTTATGCTAATAACGCTGAGTAGGGCCATCCCTCCGTCTTCCTTTTTATAAGTGTGTCTTTATGATTGTAAATGTATATTTGTTGATGTTTTTTAGTTGACGGAAAATAAATACAAAACAATACAATACTCACACTAGCACCTCCTTTAGTATCTGCTTTGGTTTCTGATCCACTTGGTTGGGTGTTCAGTTGACTGAAAACAAAACAAAGGTACATCATAATAACAAGATTAAATTTGTATAGAGAAGCTTTTATATTGGTGGCCCAAAAGGATACAACAACTGAGACACGTTTGAAAAAATGTTGTCTTTTTTTTTTTACTATGTAGAAAGTTCTTTCCCCGGTAAATTGAATACAATTTTGGGTAAGGCGTTTTAATTAAAATAATAGTTTGTTCTTATATAGCGCTTTTCAGGACCGCAGGCCCTCTCAAAGCGCTTTACAGATATACATTGTTACCCTGGTCATCGGATGCAGGCTTACCGGCACACAATGTATGCACATTCTCCACTCCCTGGGGAGCATTCCACCCAGGCGCCATGTTTACAAGCACACACTTGCTAATCTAACCACATTAGCTTTCGCATCCTATCGGGTACCCATTTAACACCTGGGTGGAGAGTGGCAAATGTAGATCAATGTCTTGCCAAAGGACAATAGTGCCACGGCGGGACTTGAACCGTCGACCTTGTGATCCACAGTCCGGTGACATATCTACTCGACCACGACACCTCTATGTTTGATTGTATGGCTATTCTTATGAGGCAATGTTATTCATGGTATACTATGTGAGAGAGAATGTTGTTACCTGCCCATCTTTGAACTTGAATCACTGCCCGGTGAAGAGACTGATGCCTCTCTGTCTTGGAATGGCTCCAATGTGGGAGATGATGTAGGACTACAAGATTAAACAAGAATTTAACATTACCAATTAAACAAACAGCGCTCTTTATGTGAGGCAATGTTATATATAGTAATAATTATAATAGACTCATTTGTATAATGTTTAATAGTAAGCTTCTAACAGCGTGTCCACACACAAAATAATTTATCCCGAAACTCTATAACGAAACGTCGTATAAAGAATCATCGTATAAATTCCAAGGTGTCCACACACAGAAGAAAGTAATCCTGAAACTCTACAGCGAAATGTCGTATAGGTCATGAAATGGAAGCGGAAATGAGAGGTCACATTAAGCCCCGCCCCGTTATACCGTTCTAGTTCGACTACCGTATTTGCCGGCGTATAGGCCGCAGTATTTTTGGAAGAGAAAATATCAAAAAGTCGGGGTGCGGCCTATGCGGCGAAAGAGTAAAAAAAGATTTTTTTTTTTTTTTTTTTTTTTTTTTAAAGTTTCGATTTATGGTGCTATGCCTGGCAATGTCTCCCAGCTCAGTAATCAGTGTGTTGACTCACCACTCGGAAACTACAACAACAATACAATTTGTCTGTCATCTTGGTTTGAAAGTAATCTTTCTAATAGATCTCAATATGTAGTTTATAATAATAATTCCTCAATTTTTTTTATATAACAAATGGTGTACCACAAGGTTCTATCCTAGGACCTAGTACTCTATTGTTTTTAATTCACATTAATGATCTTACACATTCTTCTAAAAACGACATTGCTACTATTATTTGTGACAAGTTTACAAGCACAAATCAGCGCCTTTAACTGCTCCTCGATGTTAAATGAAGGTCCTTCCCCGCGTGGGTTTTCGGCAACAAAACAACAACAACAACCACAAAAAAAAAAAACGATTTTTTTTTTTTTTTTTTTTTTTTTTTTTTTTTTTTTTTTTTTTTTTTTTTTTTTTTTTTTTTTTTTTTTTTTTTTTTTTTTTTTTTTTAAAATGTCAAAATCGGGGATGCGGCCTATACGGCGCTGCGGCCTTATCGCCGGCAAATACGGTAGACTAGTTACGTCCACACACAACACATTCTGTGATTAGGCATGATTCGCCATGATTCTTTATTGAGTTCTAGTTCGAAACAATGCCCAAACCTGCGTTTAATTATACGACATTTTGTTAGTAAGCGTCCACACACACAATTTCATTGTATAACTATCCGAAAACTAATCACGCCTAAGCACAGAAAAATTTGTGTGTGGACACGTGGTAAGTGCTTCACATTATTATGATTATTATTCGGTCATTGAATACACTTCCTCATCTACATATAGTGCACATGCTCCACTCCCTAAGGGAGCATTCCAGGCACCACTTTACAAATGCAAACCTGCCAATCCAACCACACCTTTAACACCCTTTAGCACCTGGGTGGTGACGGGCCAATGTAGATCATTGTCTCGCCAAAGGACACTAGTGTCATGCTGGGGCTTGAACCCGTCACCTCTGCATCTCAAGCTTAAACCACTTGACTACCAAACCTCTACATGCAGGAAATGAGTCATAATGGGAGGGATGTTCCATTTTTATCATGAATAACATGGTAAAAAGGGCTTCACAAATTGGATATAATGCTTTTCATCGGGTTAATTTATCATCTAATGAATGTACATGTACACTGTAGCAATAATTGCAAATTTTATTCAAACAATTTTGGTGTAAGGAATCAAACTTGATATGGCTATCATGAAAAATCATGTTTTATCACTAATGATATATACTAATGATATATATCACTAATATGTATATATCATGAACCCTTATCTGAAAACAATCTTATTAGTAATGAGCATGAAATCAGTTTGTGCAATACATCATACCAACACCCTCCCACTTACCTGGACCTGCCAGTTACTGCTGAAGTGCCCACACTGAGTGGGGGAGGGGACTTTCTCTTCATCTTCCTGGGGGAGGGAGACCGAGACTTGGAATGACGCTTTCTTCTCCTCTCCCTGCATAGTAAAAGGTGACGAGTTCATGATTTTGTGATCTACATGAATATCATGATAACCATGTTAAATGTTGGCATTTGATACACCTGACTGCTAAGAAAGCAAGTATAGTTCATTGATAAGCAACCAAGAAATCTTCAGCTTTATATTGTAATAATAATTAATAATAGCTACATTTATAATGCGCACATGGAATCCACACCATAGGATGCTCAAAGCGCTTACAAAATACTATCATTACCCTGACTTTAGCCCAGCTGCCCTAAGCATTGAAAGCGTTCAATGAATAAATTCCTACCAGGTAACCATTGACTACACCTGGGTGGAGAGTAGCAAATGTAGATTAATGTCTTGCCAAAGTACAGTAGTACGGCGACGGGACTCGAACCGTGAACCACGTGATCCACAGTCCAGTGACATCATCCACTAGACATTGACGCCTCTACAGACGACATCTCTACATAAAGCTCTTATTTGAGAAACTTTTTGAAATGAGGAATAATGCCGAAGATCACTATAATATTGACCTCCAACCTCACAGTCCAAGGACCAATTTTCCATCTACTGAGTCATTCAACCACTATGCTACAAATACATCATATTATTTTCTACTACTAATATGACCTCAAAATCATCTGAATACTTTGAACAGGGAACTATACATGAACAAACCACTTAACACATACCACAGACATATTTCTCAAAGAGATCTCACATTTGGGGAGGGAGTTTACTCTAATGGGGAGAAATATCTTCAAAACTTGACATCACTATCATACAATCCCAATATTATGAATTGCTCTTGAAACTATCGTTTCCATACTTGAAATGAATGATCTCTCACCTTTCCATTTGTTCTCTGTTGACAGCTGTCTGATAAGATTTGGGCACAGAGGGAGCTTTCCGACTGCTTCTACTCTCAGTGTAGGGCGGGCTTGCTGTTCTCTCTCTACGATTTGACCTCACGGGTGACCTCCGTCTGCTGGGCAAGTGGCTTCGTTCTGAATCCTCCCTGTAGCTCCTTTCTGGATCTGAAAGGTAGTGCACAAATCAGCATCATTCATGAAATATACTTGTACCGGCATATACTTTTTATTTAGGAAAAACCTGATATTTTGGGGATGCCCTTCACCTGGATTCTGAAAAATTACACAGTTACAAGTCATATGTCTAGACTATTACACAAATTACCAATCAATGCTTTGGTAGGATTATTCGCTTTATTGAGAATATTTTCAAACATCACTGCTTATAGAACCATACTGAGGACAATGAAGTCAGCATGAATATTCATTTAATTTACTCTGATCATAACCACCATCAATCCCACAAAATCTTTTTCTTCTTCCTCCTCCTCCTTCTTCTTCTTCTTCTTCTTCTTCTTCCATCATCATCATCATCATCTTTACCTGACATGCCCCCCTCCTGAGCAGCAGCAGCAGCCTGTGGTCTATCCTTGACTTGACTGAGGAAGAGAGCTAGCTTTTTCCGTCTCTCGACCTGCACACTTCTCTCCTGTGAAGCACTGGCAAGTTTCTTCCTAGCTGCCATGGCAAGTCTGTCTTCCAATCGCTGGTGGTTACCTGTTCAAATCAACAAAGGATAGGTGTTAAGAGCTATTATATTCCACATACTACGAATCTTGCGCTACGATTGGTCAAAAGTAAATCATGTGATGAAAGAAAGTTTGCCCATCATTGATGGGAGAAGAAAAGTTTGTTGCACTGTGTAGATAGAAGTACTATCTACACAGTACAACGCACTCTCACTGAAGGTTGTATACATTGCGTATACGTACGTACGTAAGTAATGCATGCACTGTACACCGTTTGCTAGCTGTTAATTGATTACTTGTTGCTCTTAAATGACGGAAACAGTGAAATGTTTCTGATGTGGAATATAAAGCAAATAATCACCTTTTGGTTTCAGGCGATGGCAAACTATCACTTCCTCTGCGATCTGAATGTACACCTTATAGCTACATCCAGATCGCCTCGGAAGTGATAGTTTGTCCCTCACCCTCATCAACGGTAATTATTTGCTTACTGTCGGAGAGAATCAGGCAGGGTTGGAAGAAGGGTGTTGCCAAATTCTGACTATCAAGTTGTCATCAGTAAAACACAAATTGGCAAGACTGTGACGTATCTTGCGAGGTCCTCATCAATTTGCTCTGTTCAGATATTTCATGAAGTTTCATTTTCTTAGTTATTGATGACGGGATAGATTTGTTCACATAGGGTTTATATGGGAACATTATTGCAATAATATTTAGGGTAAAAGTAAGATTTGTTTTTTTAGGGAAAATATATTTTTGATTTTTTTTTTGTTGATTTTTTAAAAAATTTGTTTCTTTTCTTTTCTTTGTACAGAGCAAATGGGAGGGAACCTCGCAAGATACGTCATAGAGTTGCCAATTTTTGTTTGATTGATCCCAACTTTTAAAATTCATAACTTTGTTATTTCAAATTGGAATTTGCTGAAACTTTTGCTGACCTATTCCATTCATATTTCAGGGTGAGTGTCCCCTTTAACACACAAATTTTCCCCAAATTTGCACACATTTGTGCCAAACCTGTTTGATTATTTTTGTTCTCCCTTATGCTAAAGACAGTCTTCAAATGCCCTGCTATAGAGACTTCACACATCAGAACGTTTTTCCTACATACATTGAGTATAATGCCAAGAAATGTGCAGTAAGCACCATTTTGGATCAATTTATGGTGTATCTTATATAACATGTAATCAAAATATGCCTGATTCGTAAAGCAACAGAAAGAGAATTAAATTACTCACCCCCAGTTCTCTGATGCTCCCTGCCATATTCCGCTACCCCTCTATCGTCAGCTTCATCTTGTTCATACTCCTGATTAGGATACAAAGCATCCCCTTCCCCGGTGGCGTACTGACTACCCGCTCCCTGAGGACCATACTGCATCCCACTGTACTGTTGCTCGCTATTATCATCATAGTCCATCATATCCTTGTACTGTACATCGTGCATTGAGAGCTTACGGCCTTGGCCTTGAGGATTGGTTGCTGAGGTAGTTTGATTGGAGTCCTCGTGGTCTCCATCAGAGTCACTGCTGCTGCTCTCGACAGGGAGGGCGCTCTTTCTTTCTAGCGTTCGCTCTTCAGCTTTCTTTGGTTTGATAGGAAACCTCACAGGCACTGTATGGTTTGATATCAACAGACAGAAACCTTATAAGATAAACTTTATCACTCGATCTGCCAGGCTCATATGAAAATTACACCACTATATAATATAAGGATGAGCTTCAAGGGAAATCCAACCTTGATAGTAACTCTTAGAGGAAAACAGAAAAATCAGAAAAGTAGACTGGTGAAAGTCTGAATTGAATCGGACAAAACATGAGAAAGTTATGATTTGTTTTTAATTTGTAACCACTACATGTATAGGCTCTTCAAATTGGCTGAGTTGGTAATGTCTCTGAGGTGTATGGGCGGACAACGTTCCCATTTGTACTAACACACAAAGTGTTTAAAATTTCAATTTTTCAAACATGTATGACTCAGGAGGGTCTTTTCTCTTTAGAGGACCTATAAAAGTATGCTATCCATCACATATTTTGAGTAGTTCTCCAAGGGAGAAGGCACTTGGGAGAAAAACCAAACTTAAAGATATTTTGTACAAGACAAACAGGAGAGTTATCCGCAAGTACAACACAACCCACAGACTAAACTGCCAATTTGAGATTCGCATGAACTTAGTGATCTCATATTTCATTTATTTTGATTGATTTCAAACTTTCGCCATTCAGTTTCTCGGATTTTCCTGCTTTCATTCAAATGAACTTAGTACAAGCGTCGGATCGCCCTTTGATTTCCTCAATCAAATGTACTATCTTTGGAGCTTATGCGTTCCCAAACCAGTATCTTTCTCTGACTGATCTAACTGATCTGACTTACTTGTTGCAGGGCAGCCTTTGCTGCACTTGCAATAAAGACATATCACTCCAGAAATAGTTCATGATTTTGGAATGCATAGGCATTACAAGAACATGTAATGTGAGACATACGTGTTGAAGCATGCTAAAAAGGACAATGGAAAAGGCTATGAGAAATTTCATATGATAAAAATTGCAAAGTAAAGAACCACACTCCCTAAAAATAGTGAAATTGATAGATTTGGCAAGGATGACAGACCTTAAATTTATTGAGTTTTTGTTAAGAATTTCTGAAGACTTTTCCAGCGTTCCTCTTCTCTGTTTCTTATGTCACTCTAAAGTATTAAGAGATAATTTCATGACTAGCCAAGCTTGTCTTACCTTTCTTAGATTTATCGGTTGCATTCTTCTGCTCTCCACTGCCGCTCTCTACACCCTGATTGAATTCCTGGATAAACATTTTCTTCTTAGCGAGGTAGTAAGCGTTGTAGCTGTGCCATGGCACAAGGAACTCAAAGCGAGGGTCGCACTTAGCACGGACACTGGCCTCAAACTCATCTCCGTTCTTGGCCACATACTTGGCCAGCTTGTCTATGACTGGCTGAATGTCTGGAGGGGGTGGGACGATGGGGAGTGGCTGGGGCTCGATTGCACTAGTGGTCAAATAGAAACAGAAAAATATTAATTTACTTAGATGCTGCTTGTAAGTGTCGGCTTGCATGGTGATGTAGATATAGAGTAGGCTTGCGGGTGCACCATGTGAGAGAGAGAGAGAGAGAGAGGATTGAGGAGGCTTGAAAAGGACTCTGACTCGGTAATTGCTTGTGTACCTACTGAAAACTGCCATTCATAAAAGCTACGTATAGCGTTAGAGGTGTAATGTTCATTTGAAGTTTAAATACATGCATAACCATAACTTAGAAACCTCTTTATAAAGTAATCCCTACATTGGTGGGGGAAAAAGGGGAAAAACATGCTTAGCGTGCAATCGACAAATTATATAATGGTATCAAATTCAGATTAAAAAAAGAAACACGAACAGGAGACCAATATCAGTATTGCAGCACTACACAATAAAGAAACAGCCCACTATATGTGGACCCTCTTTCAATATGATATGATGGTATTGATGTGATGTTACAAAAGTTAAGAATTTTATTAGCAATGTTTGTCCTCACCTCTTGAGCAAAGTTTAAACACGAAAATCCCTATAAAATACATGAAACTGTTCTAAAATTTCTTTTGGATACATAAGGGATGCACTGGAGTGGCCAGTCCACCTGGCCCTCAAGCAAACAATATAATACCAAGTGCTTTGTAAATCTCACATCATTGAAAGATAAAAGTTGAGAACTGGTTATGTCATGACATTGTAAAAGAAACTGTCAAAAACGAATTAGAAAGGTTTATGATGAAGAATTGATGTATATTGTGAGGTTTGGCAATGTCTGATCATCATGAAAAGATATTCACTTAGTCTGGCTGAAAATGACATGCACTGCACACAGAAATGGGTATATGAGATTACACACATGTGGCATGAAAATGAAATAATTTGTATTGAGGCACTTCACAAAGACTTATGCATTAAATTTGGTTACATTACGAAAATGGCCTACACACTGAATTGCCATTGCGTTCTGATGAATCTTTTAGGAACCAAGAAAACAAAGAACACAACAATGAAGTCTCAATCTTTGGTGACCTCCCAATCAATACGATATCTGCCTTTCCTCATGACTATATGCACCTGCTGTGTCTTGGGGTGATGAAGAAATTATTGGACATATGGACAGGGGGTATTTATGAGACGCAGAATCGGAAGAAACCCTGGGTGTTTAAGCCCCTGCAGGCCAGCAGAGTAGCACTTATTTCACAGAACTTGGTGGCATTGCGGACTAGGCACATACCGAAGCTCTCTGCAAGAAAACCACGGGGACTTGATGAGCTTTCACACTGGAAGGCTACAGAATTCAGGCAATTCTTCCCTTACAAAAAAACCTAATGGTAAATGAATGGTGTTTGAATGGTAGCATCAATAGTGTGCCAATGGTGGAGTCTGTATGGTGAATGGTGTTTCAATGGTGGCGTCTGTATGGTGAATGGTGTTTCAATGGTGGCGTCTGTATGGCGAATGGTGTTTCAATGGTGGAATTGTATGGTGAATGGTGTTTCAATGGTGGCATCTGTATGGTGAATGGTGTTTCAATGGTGGAATTGTATGGTGAATGGTGTTTCAATGGTGGCGTCTGTATGGTGAATGGTGTTTCGATGGTGGCGTCTGTATGGTGAATGGTGTTTCAACGGTGGAATTGTATGGTGAATGGTGTTTCAATGGTATACAAATAGTGAATGGCCATAAGTGCAATGGTACAAGATTTTGCACGAGGTGAAAGATAAGCAGAGTTGAATTGAGCATCTCATCTTTCACCGAATACAAAATATTGTTCCATTGAAATTAAATTTCTACAGTGATATCGTTCAATGTGTGCATTACCTACCTTTCATCCGAAGCATGTGGAATGGTTAATTCCTGGCTTATGAGAGGAGGTCCAAGCATAGAGGCAGGTGGAAGAGGATGAGCGCTATCATGTATAGATAAGGCAGGGTGGTGATGGGGTAAGACTTGGCCTGGTAGGGGTCCCGGCTCCCCGACCCCGGGTAGGAAGCCTGGAGGGGGTAGCTGTCCAATCGGGTGGCTCAGCTGAACAGGAGCACCTAATTTTCAGTAAAAAGGCAGAAAACTAGATGATAAGTTCATTAGAATTGATCAGAGGGCCTGAAAATCACCTAGAATGAGCTATTTTGAACGCAAATAGACCTTAACTATGGCCTGAAAATAATCGCTAGGGCCTAAATTTAGGCTTTTGTCTGAAAACTGGCATCTCTGTCAATTATCAATCCTTTTGAAACTAATTTTAATCTGTGCTAAAATAATTTTCTTCCATCTATCAGTACTTTCTCTGCAATCATAACTGCTGTCACATCTAGCTGAGAGGATTGTATCCACCCACACTGAAATATAGTCAAGATATTCTAGGAATCCAAGGAAATATAATTTCCAAAAAGTTTTAATGCCCCTCTTACAGAATGCAAAAGCAACATATCATCTCTCAACATTATTTCAAGAAAAGAAAGGTAGCCTATCAAAACCCCTGCCAATGTCAACTGAAAAATGCTGGTCAATCCAAACCTGCTTCTTCTCCCCCCTGCGCCAAAACCATCAAATGGCCCCAAATTATTATGCACATACATCATAGGAGCTGAGATTAGCTCCAGGGCATAGACACTGACTGACCTGAATTGGCGTGCTCTAAGGGTGGGGGAGGAGGGGCCAGCATAGGGGGTAGATGGAAGTGTGCGCGGGTGGTTACTGGTTCCCCCTCATAGTATGCGATGAGTTGCTGTGGTTGTTGTTGTTGTTGTTGTTGTGGTTGTTGTTGTGGATCCATCATGTGAAAGGGGGGTTCCCCGTGCTGGATACCAAGCTGAGCTGGAATGTTGTCAGGGTGGGGCGCACTGGGAGGAGGATGCTAACCAAAACAAATACAAGAGTATTAATAAACAAAAATATCACAACACAATATGTAATTGAAAAACTAGAGAGATAACTAGAGTCCTCATGATATTCAGTGTATTTACATACACAAAGAAAAAGTGGCAACAAATTTAGAAAGCTACAATCACTATAGGCATGGGCATTTTAAATTGGCTCAACCGGTAATGTCTCTTTGATATAGTGGCGGAAAACTTTCCCATTTGTTCCCACACACAAAATGACTAAAAATAAATGTCTTTCTTTTTTCCTCAATAATGTATGACTCGGGATGGTTGTTTCTTTGTAGAGGACCTGTATTCATATATACTCTCCATAATATATTTTGGGAAGTGCCTCAAGGGTGAAAGCACTTTGAAGAAAAACAGATATTTGAGACATTTTTTTACATGACAACTGGAGAGTTATCCGTCACTATGTCACAATCCACTGACGAATTGCCAATTTCAGATTTGTATAGCTTGAGTGATATCATATTTCAAACATAACTTTTTCATTGTTGGTCCAATCCATTTCAAACTTTCTCCATTCTGTTTCTCTGTTTTTCTGCTTTCATTCAAATGAACTGATTACAAGGGTTGGGTTGCCCTTTAAATGTAAGCTGGCTCAAAGATAACACATACCGGTATCTATTTTCTTCTAGTCACGCTAAAGAAGTACTAACTTATTATCTTCACAACTTTCTCCTTGTTTGAGTGGTCTATACTGAGCTACAACGGAGCAGTCTGTTCATTCCATATAGCGGGAAGCTATAAAAATAGAATTATCTTCTTTGACTACCGTAAATAACGTTGTATAAACCGCCCTCGTGTATTAACCGCACCCCTCTTTTTCGCCCTTAAAAAAAAAGAAAAAAAAAGTGTAAGATCATTACGGTACTGTAAATTAAAAAACAGTAGGGACCTAGGATAGAACCTTGTGGTACACCATGTAATAGAAGAAAAATTGGAGGAATTATTATTATAAACTACATATTGAGATCTATCAGAAAGATTACTTTCAAACCAAGATGACAGACAAATTTGAGTGTTGTTCTAGTTTCTGAGTGGTGAGTCAACACACCGATTACCGAGCTGGGAGACATTGCCAGGCATAGCGCCAGGTGGAGGGGCATAAATTGAAACTTTTAAAAAAAAAAAAAAAAAAAAAAAAAATTGGTGTACCGTGTATAAACCGCACCCCCCGACTTTGAAATTTTTTCGGCGGCAAAAAAGTGCGGTTTATACACCGTTATATACGGTACCCTATTGCTTACCTGTACTGATGAGGCAGCTGGTTTGGGCCTGGGCGGGGCAAACAGACTAGGGTGAAGATAACCACTCCCTTCTAGATCATCATCTTCATCATCACTCTGTATGCTGTTACTGTTACTGCTACGCCTGCTACCAATCTCCCCTGTGCAACAAAATATGAAATAAATTCTTTTATAACAAAAATGTTAACAATTCAAGCCTCTAGATGTGATTTCCATCATTGCCAGAACAATGCTGTTATTACTGCTCTCTCTCTGCTATGATAGGAAGAAAAGCATAGGTTTCATTTATCATTTACACAATAATCTTGAGAATTGCATGATGTGAATGAAATGCTACTAGGCTCATTTTCAAAAATTAAAGAAAAAAATATATACAGTACAGTAGATCACAGAGGCCTGGTAAAAATGTTATGTACATGTATCTATGATAGCTTGTTGTATTTGTTTTGTTGTCATTCTTGTTGTTGTTGTTGCAATCTTTGTTTGTTTGTGTTATTAATAGCGTCTGATATCTTTATTGCAATAACACAGACACATACAGGTGTATATCGCTTTAATTTTTCAAGGACTCTATCAGGAAAAGGTCTCATAAATGATACAAAGTAATATGTTTAAAATGCCTCACTGCCTCCATAAACAACACTAAAATACCAATGGCTATTAAACACACAAAAAACACAAAGAAATCCAGAAATGTTTTGTTGGAGTATAAGCACATCATGTGGGAGAAATATGTGCTATAAATTACAATTCAATCTCTGACCCCGTTTGCTTAGAGCTGCATCCAACCATGAAGGGTGACATTGAAAGGGTGTCTGAATAGATACTTGTATCATTGTATTCAAAACCTATAAAGACAGGTCCACCATAAGTATGTAAAACTAGGCCAAATTTGAGGTGGCTTAACATCTAGTTTTGCTTTGAATTCAATCCTGAATGCAAAATTTGGTGCTTTTATCACGAATGCACAATTTAATTGCTATGCCGCCTTACTACCGAATCCTACTAGATACATCATAGACAAGTTTTCCTCCCCCCCCCCCCCCCCCCCCTCCCTTGTCTCTCTCTCTCTCTCTCTCTCTCACACACACACACAACATTGCTCGGCCTGCTAAAAATTACACTTGTGCAATAAATAGGGAGAATTATAATCAAAATGTGGTTTGCTTTTACAACTTAAAGAGAAGGTTGAGTTCTGGTAAGAGGTGAAAAATATTGTGGGAGCGTTATCATTGTTATTATGCAATTTTGGAAGAACATCAGATAAAAAATGTTCCCTGAAAAGCATGGCTCTTCAAATAAGGCTTCAAATGCCTTAATATTCTAAATATTGCATGTAACATCATACAAATCGGGACGGATTCTATGCCACATGTTCGTGTAGTCCCATATACATCTTTCTGTGTACAGTGCTTGTAACTGTACCAAGACTGGGCCAAATTTCTTATCATTTTTGATGATTCCAGAACCTTGCAGTACACACTAATACTAATATGCTACATGATCAACCTTTTCTGATCGATTCCACAACGTTTCTTTCACAATGCAATCGCATGACCAGAACTCAACTCTATCTTTAACTTGGCAATGAATCTACTTGTCTAATGCAGGGATGCCAACCTTTCAGAGCACAAATCAGTAATCGTAAGGCTAAAAATCCGTAATTTGGAGACAAAATCCGTAATTTTCTGCGCGACGCAAATTTTTCTGCACGCTGGCAAGCGCAGCTCCCAGCGCAGGCAAGCGCGATAGCACAACAAGTTAAATAAAAGTAACATACCTGTTCATTAGTTGGTGTTACACGATGCATTTCCATTTCTTACTGTATTCTTCTTTAAAAGTCTGTAACTTCTTGCCACGCTTCTTAGTTGTGGAAGACATGATGATTGATATCTAAATCCAACCAACATGAGTTCAGATTGTCGACGAAAATCGACGAACGCTGTGACAGCCTGTGAGAAATCCGACAGTGTACACGGCGCTAGCGTAGCGAGGCCTGGCGCTAGCCCGGCGGTAGCGGCGCGGCCAAGAGAGGTATTTCACCCGGCCCCCGCTCGCGAAGCACATGTATGCACCTGCGCTGTGAAAGGGGTGTGCTAGATAACAAATTGTCCGATCGGAAGCGCTATGGGATTTCTATGCATGGATTCAAGGATGGCTGCGCTGCAATAGTCAAAAGTACCGGTACGTGCTAAACCTTAAAGTGCTAATTTTGAAATCGGCAAAATCCGGGATTTATGGTATGAAAACCGTACCGCCCGTAATTGGCCGATTTCCCGTAGAAATTACGGGAAATCCGTACTAGTTGGCATCTCTGCTAATGTCTATCAATATTCATGTATAGGAACTACCAAAGAACTTTTGATATTATAACATGAAAGCTTGTGAGAGGGAAAGGTTATGGAACATAAACGAAGAAGCTCCCTTTAATGATAAACCCAAATAAGCAGTCTTGAATAATGAGCCATTGCCATCTAAACATACGTCAGAAAGGAAGGCTAATGTTTACCTTTGCATCCAACATTAACAGGAGAGACCTCGTAATGATATGCCATTTATTGGCTGGCTTCCAGGCACATGTATTGTGTCTTGAATTAATATAGAGGTCTATTACTCTGTCCAGAGTACCTATTGAATCTCTTCAATAAAGGACTTTATGAAATGGAATGAAATGGAATAAATGGCAGCATCTCATGAAGCCATACATGTAGTTCGAAGTTACCTGACATCCATTAGATGCAGTAGTTTTATAACACACATTGACTTCTTTTTTTAAGGCATTTCTTTGACATTTTCCATATCGATGAAAAAGCAAATCACTATCGTTCCAAAAAATTAAAATTAAACAAATTCTGCATCAGAACTATAATAATTGAAGTAATTTTCATAGGTCTAGAAAAAAATATATATGTACATGTACACGTAGACCCTATATTGACATACATGTATAGACATATATTAGAATTTACTTTCCTTTTCTCCACTATGTTTCATACATGTTCATATTCTCTTCTTCTTTTTTTTTGCTACAAATGTTCCTTGCAAAATCAAAGCAAAGCAACAACAACAAAACATTTACTAATATGCCACACACGTCAAAAGATGGCTGTTCCAATGAATCCAAAGTTCAGCTTGAATCTGGGGCAGACAAGGCATGTCTGTCAAAGAAACCATGCATGGTCAAATGCATCGATGTGTTTCATCATGTAACAATGCGTGACAATAAACCGACACTTTATTTAATAATTAAAGTTCTGGTAATGCGATTGCATTGTGAAAGAAAAGGTGTGGAATGGATCAGAAAAAGTTAATCATGTAGCATGAGTGACGTTTTGGTGTGTACTGCAAGGTTCGGGAGTCATCAAAATCATAATAAATTTGGCCCAGTCATGGTAAAGTAACAAGCACTGTACACAGAAAGATGTATAATACACAAATGGTGTCGTGCTACTATACCTTGATTTCCTTAATACCTTTCTATGCTCATTACTCAGCCAGTATACATTTTCTTCCAAAATTGTTTGGCACATGACATTTATTTGTAATCTTGAAAATTCAGTGTAAGTTTTGTTTGATTCTGTGAGAATTCATTTTTTTCTCTTTTTACCAGAACTCAAGTTTATCTTTAATGTTTCATACATGTTCATAGTTTCTTCTTCTCTTTTTTCCTACAAATGTTCCTTGCAAAATCAAAGCAAATGCAACAACAAAACAAAAAAAGTTATACAGTGCGTCCCGGAAAAAACCCGAGAATTATCGATGTTTTATTATAACTTAATCAAAATTATGATTAATAAATGACACATATATGTAAAGCTTAGAGCCTCCTCTTTCATTTGATGCAACTCATATGATGCACGTTTCACACATAAGTGATTAAAAACAATTTGAAGAGAAGAAACCAAAAAGGCATTTGGCGGGCGATATCTGAATTTCAATAATATCTGAATTTCATAATTTGATTAAACGAGTTCGTTTTCACTGGCTGCCTGCCGTAGCAACAAACAGAGTTGACAAAAGACTAAACTCTGTTTCGTTAACAATCAGCCATGCATCAAGTCTTTCGTCTATGGCTGATCATCAACGAAACAGAGTTAAATCTTTTGTCAACTCTGTATATGGCAGGCAGCCAGTGAAAACGAACTTGTTTAATCAAATTATGAGAATGCAAGCATTACTTTAAACAAACAGAACTTTGTTATTCCTGGCTCATTTTTCCTGATTGAGGTTTCATATGAAAGGGCAGAAATTGAACTTTTTAGAAATGAGATTTTCCTCTTGAAATTCAGATATCGCCCACCAAATGACTTTTTGGTTTCCTCTCTTCAAATTATTTTTAATCACTCACGCGTGAAATATGCACCGTATGAGTTGCATCAAATGAATGAAAGAGGATCTAAGCTTTACAAATATGTGTCATTTATTAATTATAATTGTGATTGAGTTATGATAACACATCGATAATTCTCGATTTAGTTTTTTCTGGGACGCACTGTATAACTTTTTATGCCACCCACACATGTCAAAAGATAATCCAAAGTTCAGCTTGAATCAAGGGCAGACAAGGCAATCATGTCTTTCAAACAAATCAAGCATCGTTAAATGCATGGACAATGAACCATACACTCTATGTAATTGATATGTTTGCTTTTGAGTATCACAGTAAGTCATGGGTGTAAACAAAAAACATAACACAGTGTAATCCTCAACTAGATTCTCTCTTGGCCTTAGTAATGATTAGGGACTTTTAGATTTGCACGAAGACAATGTGGCTTGCTACGGTCGACGTCCTTTTAATGCACTGCCTTGAATAGACGTCACACGTATCAGTCCACGCAAATCTAAAAGTCCCTATTGTCAATAAACCTTACTGGTACAGGCAGGCACGTACACAGGGGGGTGGTTTGGGGGGTTAACCCCCCCTCCCCCTCACTTTTTTTCAAGTTTAAAAAAAAAAAAAAAAAAATTGTGCCAAAGGGTGAACAAAATGAATTACTACATGTCTGTGGTAACAGTTTGATTTATTTTATCAGACAGTGCTCATGGGAGAAGGATAACGTTTCTATTCTGTAGGCAGTAGTGACTGTACATGTACATGAACATGTAGATCTGAATATCTTGTACGTGAATTGAGTGTAGTTTTAATTGAAGGCTGCCAGATACCATTTCATGCAATTTACAGTTTTTTTTCTTCATTATTGATAAATATCTATGAAACATATTTTACTAACTAAATCTGTATTGCCTAGATGATGGAGGCCAGTTCATCTATGACAATTGCTACATCAGGGCTACACACTAACTTTTTAGAAGGGGGTCCAGATTGTATTTTTTACTATCTGTATGCTTGAGCCCTGTGTAAAAACTTCAACATTTGGGCGTCCTTATTTGAATTTCAGGCATTCATGTAGTGTAGCGGTTACCTGTTAGTGTCGAGCCCTGGCTACATAAAGTAACAGCATTTGTGTGAACTCATGAATATGTGCATAAACTACTACCAGGTAAACTACCAAGTTGGAAACTATCAAGATAGAGAAGTTTGAGTTCTTGGGAGAGGTGAAAAATAATTTGTGAGCGTTTTTATTGTTATTATGCAAGTGTGGAAGAACATCTGAGAAGAAATGTTCCCTGAAAAGCATGGCTCTTCAAATGCCTTCATATTCTGAATATAACATAACATGTAACAGCTGAAAAATGATGACAACATTTTATGCCACATGTAGTCCTATACATCTTTCTATATACAACTTGCTTGTTGCTTTTACCAAGACTGGGCCAAATATGCAGTACCTTGCAGTACACACCAACACTTATAAGCTACATGATCATCCTTTTCTGAGCGATTCCACACCGTTTCTTTCACGATCTGATAGGACGACCAGAACTCAACTTTATCTTTAATGGCAAACTACAAATATGGTTCAATCTACTTTCCCATGAATCATGAAAAGATTGCAGTTGCCTAGTAAACTACAGGTGGTATGGTGTTGTATATTAATAAAACACACACACACAAATAATAGTAGGCAGTTAATTTAATTCCACTTGCACACCTTCCTGTTTCAGAGGAAAGACCTGTGAGTCCAGGGAACCTGTTCCTCTTGTGTCCCACGTACATGCTGTTCAGTACAACAACTTCCTCAACACGATAATGATCTATCTCAACACTGAATGCAACATTTGATTTTGAGGTGAATATTTTAGTTGATGTTTGGGCACATCCAAGCTCTAGTATACGTTCAATTTATGCTATAGATGAGGTCAAATGAATTCTTTCTTGGGTAATTCTCTGCAATGTGTTCCATACTACACATGACTTGTATCCATCTATTTCATAAAATACTGAACAATCCCTTGACATTAAAAATAACCCTTAAACTATGGTCATATCAAGATATTTTCATTTTGATGAAAAACAAGACCTACTGTACATGTATATGTAAGGGTATGTTTATGCTCAACTTTTTCTGGCCAGAATCAGGCATCTGTTACACGTTTAGTTCAAAACACGGTTGCGTCCTTTCTCATTTTTGTAGAATCACCGAAAAACGGCGATCATGATCGCCAATCGTAAACTCATAAAAAGGTGCGTTTATGATCGGCGATGCTGCAAAATCGGCGATTCTGGGAAGCATAAACGCACAATCATTTGTAAACGCGTTTAAATGGGGTCAAGGCACTGACCTCTAGTGGGTCTACGTAGCATGCGCAGTGCAGGTGCAAGGCCACCCAGCCAGATTTGCCTGGAGGAGCCAGAGAAGTGAGCATAAACAGTACACCGTGGAACTGCGATTTTGATGAGCGTTTACGATGAGCGTTTCAGATCGCTCATTCTACCTTCAAAATCAAGCATAAACGCACCCTAAGTCGTACGGGGACACACTGCAGGAAATCACCATTCATAAACATGACCTATTGGAAGAGGTCAAGTTTGGGGTCAAATGTCAGACTTGTTCTGAAATAGAAGGAAAAAATGGAAACAAAATTGAGTGAGCTCACCTTGTTTTTTCTTGTCTGGTTCAGGTGCTCTGAGCATGAGGGGAATATACATCTTTGATTTAATGGCCGCCAGTATGTGTTTGTAGTAAGGGTTGAGAAAATGGTCAAACTGGAGGAAATCAAACTGTGGATTGTTGGCCTGTTTGGTCTTGACGATGATTTCCATCTGTGGTCCATGGTTGATGATAAACATAGCTGTCTTCTCCATGAACACATGCAACTTTAAGGTCATCGGCTGTGTCAAAGGTCAAAGTAGAAAGAAAGGAAACAGAAGATCAATATCAGCAAAACTATATCAGGAAAGTAGTTAGCTGAATGAAAGGTAATGATTCATTCAAGGTTTAATTTACTCAAAGACAGCATTCAGTAATGATTACAACAACAACAAATAATTGGAAGAAACGTGTAAAGTATAGCCTCACATTATTCTTTTTGCATCAAAAGTTATCTAAGATGAGCATCATAATTTCATGTACCAGCCATGACCTCTGATGAATTCTACAGTAAATCTGTGACATAAGCCCCCAAATTAAGAATATCAATAAGATTTGTCTTCATATACATGTACATGTACGACACATCTGCCTATAGATTGTAAATATGTTGGTTGCATAGTATAATTTATTTGAATAATTTGTTTAAATTCTTATACATTCAATATTCCGCTGGCTGAAAAACTTCACATGTATTCTGATGCATATTGATCATAATGTATGACAAAAAGAGAATGTATACATGTTAAAGGACTACTTTAAAAGAAGAGAATAATGTTCATTACATACATCGCACATGTCAAATAATTGGCTTTCATTGCTGTAATCAAATGCTTCCATTCAATGTTTAATAAAGGTTTGTCACAAACAAACATGTTTACCTCAAGACAATCTTGAGTTTCAAGACAGTACACATACATCATAAGCTTTTAACTTAATTGCCGCTCAGAGCATGGTTGAAATATATGGGGATGCTATTATAGAAAAACAGAGATCTTCTTGAAGCAGCGTGCATGAAGAAGATTCCCGTTTTATTCCATCCTAATGATATGGGTGATCACATAAGGCTCAACATGCTATCACTTTACTACAGTGGTGCCTCTAGCTATGCGAAATCTGACATTCATTTGACCCCTAGATGATAACCAATCGCTTGCTAGGTGTTAATGGGACAGCAAGTCAGTGGCACATTACTGCATGTTCATACCAAGTAAATATTTACGCCAGTCATGGCAGCATACATTCATATGTACATGTGCCACATAATGGGTGTATTAAAGGTGAATTGCTGCAGGAATCAATTTGTAATTATGCTGCATTATTGTAGAGCGCTTAGAGACTTCTGATAAAGTAAGTGTTAGGCGCTATATAAGCAAATATAATTATCATTATTATTATAACTTACATGTATGGGTCATTATAGGTGATATTAATCAATGCAACAATATCTTTTCGGTTATACCGGATCTATTACAATAGAATTGTGATTAATCCTAATTTTGAATATTACTAATTTGTCTATAAATGACTGCTAGTGCTAAGGACATACATGAAAACCTACACATGTGTATTGGACTATCAATGTTCCTTCATTCGGGAGATAAGATCCTGATATTAAATCAATTTACATGTATCTAATTCATGACTGTCAACCTTAAATTGTAAAAAAACAAGTCTCAGTTCCATATCTACTGCATATTCATATCGAAAAGTAGACACAAAATAATTTAAATCTGGTACGGGCAGAATATCTACGGATAAAATTATGCATATGATTTATTGGATCATTATGTCTACCAATACATTTCCAAGGTGTACCGTACATGTACCTGCTTTTTGTAACATAAAACTAGGATCATATTTCAATAGCACTTAATAATTTCTGTACTTTACTAACAGCAGTATGGTACATATCAAAATAACAACATAGTAATGCAATGCTGCATGTTACCTTGATAAAACATGAGCCATCTGTGGGCAATATCTGAGGATAAAGTTACTCATATTTCACATGCAACCTGCAAGGCAAGCCATACATGGAAACAGTATCTTAAAGGTAAAGACCAGTATTGGAAATGCCCCAATTTCAAAAAATGAAATGGAAGCTCTTATTACCAATCATGTGAAAGAATATGTTTTGAATAATACACGATGATAACAATTTTGCCGGGAAACCGCCTACTAATTGATATATTTGGTAAATTAGTTTATCTATTGGTATGTGAGAGATAAAAACGCACGTGTCGCGCACGTGTGCGTAGTTCCATATACATCTTTCTGTGTACAGTGCTTGTAACTTTATGAAGACAGGGCCAAATTTCTTATCATTTTGGTGATTCCAGAACCTTGCAGTACATCTACATGTATGCTAGATGATCAACCTTTTCTGATCTATTTCACAACGTTTCTTTCACAATGCAATCGCATGACCGTAACTGGTCTTTATCTTTAACATTTTCATTATGAGGTCATCTCCTTGAGTAGGTACTCTACAGTGGCACAGGTAGAACAAACTACATGTTGTACATACACATATTCTCCTTGCCCTAATGATTGTAGGGCAGGATCATTTTTTAGGGGGTGTGGTGGGGGAGAGGTTGGAACAAATGGGACAGTTGTCCACCAATACATCACAGAGACATCACCGATTCAGCCAATTTGAAAGCCTGTACAGTGATTAAACTTTTAAAAATTCATAACTTTCTTATTTTTTGTCCGATTTCATTAAAACTTTCACCAGTCTACTTCTCTAATTTTTCTGCACTCCTCTAGATTAGTTTGCTATGAAGGTTAGATTTCCCTTTAAGACAGGCATTAATCCATGACCCACTGGAGCAGAGGTTTCACTCCTTAAACCATAAATCATATGTTGAAACCTATACAATTAATCCATATATTCATGTGTGGTTGGGGCCTACGGGAGTGGGGGAGGGGACGGAGTTACATAAGGGATCTTTTACATGTGATTGTCTGCATTTGTGTGTGAATTCTAATCACTTTATGTCCACATCCAAATTCTATTATTAGTCAGGGGCTATTACCTCTTCTTGATACCTAACTTCAATGGTTTTCATGTTATCCATTTTTTTATTTTTTTATTTCACTCTATTCATAAATATTTCTGATTTTGTAATCTTCTTTACATCTTAGGGGTGCAGGAGGTTGAAGTTTAATTTGTAAGATGCTATTTATGGCTTTTTGAAATCTTTACTTTGTGCACAATACGACTGCCTTTACATATCATGCATATGAAATCCTACATGCACAACGATTTCCGGCGCACATGCGATCTATACACTGACCTCTACCGCTCAGCGCGCTAGTACAACTAGTAAACACGGAAAACCGGAAATCGTTGTGCATGATGGGATCGGGATATTTGACTCCGTACTTCGGTCTAATGAAGACGGTCGCAAACTAACCCGCTAGTTGGGAAATAGTGGGATATTTTGCAAACTAGACCGAGATATCTTGGGATATTATCCCGACCAACTATCCAGCTCAGTTGCTACTTCGGTCTAATAAAGACGCAAATTAGCTGGATAGTTTTGATCGGGATAGTTCAAATAGCTGGATATTTGGCAACCTCGAGATAGTGAGGACAGGCCTAATGAGCAATTGAGGCTGATAGTACCCTCATGTGCCTATGTCTACCCAAGGTTAATAGCATGGGCATCAGATGCAAGGCTATTGATCATAGTCACTAGGAAAGGTCTTGGGACCTCTGTATCACTCTAGTAGAAAACAATTGCTATTAATGTTCAGGTTGTGTTCTCCCTAGGCGCGCCTTCATCATCTCGAGATTGCCAAATAGCCCGCTATTTCTGATTTGAGATATAATCCTGAAGTTAAAAATCGCGTCTTCATCAGCTCGAGATTCGACCTCGAAACTTAAAACTCGACCTTGAGAAAATAGCTCGAGATATTTTGCTCAGCATAGTGCGAGTCTTCGGTCTGGTGAAGAAGCACAGGACAAATAGCTGGATATTTTGTCAAATAGTGGGATATTTTGCAAACTATCCCAGGATACCTTGGGATGATAATCCCGACCAAATATCCCGCTAATTGCTACTTCGGTCTAATGAAGACCCAAATTAGCTGGAAAGTTTGCGATCGGGATAGTTCAAATAGCTGGATATTTGGCAATCTCGAGATAGTGAAGCCAGGCCTCCTATGACCTACTACCGTAATTAACGGTGTATAAACTGCACCTTTTTGCCGCCGAAAAAAATTCAAAGTCGGGGGGTGCGGTTTATACACGGTACACCAACAACAAAAATAAAAAATAAAAATCTGGCGCTATGCCTGGCAATGTCTCCCAGCTCGGTAATCGGTGTGTTGACTCACCACTCGGAAACTAGAACACTCAAATTTGTCTGTCATCTTGGTTTGAAAGTAATCTTTCTGATAGATCTCAATATGTAGTTTATAATAATAATTCCTCCAATTTTTCTTCTATAACATGGTGTACCACAAGGTTCTATCCTAGGTCCCTACTGTTTTTTAATTTACATTACCTTAATGATCTTTTTAAGGGCGAAAAAGAGGGGTGCGGTTAATACACAAGGGCGGTTTTAAAATGTTAATTACGGTATCTAAAAATGTAAAGGCTCATTCATATATGATGCCGTAAACTGCAGCAAATAAAACACAACTATTTTCTAACGCGCGAATAAATGGCAACTGCGCGCAACAAAGGTCCTAAGCACATTCCCTGAGCTCTGTGTCATAAGATACAAATATGTGAAGTGTATATTAAACACTTGTTTAATTCATAATAAAAACCTTTCATGTTAACCGCATCATACACTGTATCTGAAAGTGATTGAGGTGAATAAAAACCTATGTAGGCCTGTCTTTATCAGCCAGAGTTATCAATAGATTGGGTCAACTGTGACATCTACTATCTATCAATAAGTGAAAATGATCAGAAAATGCATGCATGATTGTTTATCATCACAAACAAAACTGCTTGTAAAAAGAGTAGTCAGTGTTTTTAATAAAAATAGGCTTCACTGTATTTTGTTTCAATAATTTCTCAATGATTACCTGTTCCATTCCTGATGGTAGTTTTAACTCTGGAGGTGCTATGAAGGGTTCCTCCAGTTCCGTTTCTTCTTCTTCTTTATAAGAGGTTGGCTCGTAGTCACAGGATACAAGCTTCTTCTTCTTCTCTCCGGATTCTAAACAAATCACAAAGAAAATGTAGGTTTAATCTATAGGTATGTCTTCATCAGCTTGAGATTGCCAAATAGCCCGCTATTTCTGATTTGGGAAATAACCCTGAAGTCTTCATCAGCTTGAAACTCAACCTCGAAACTCGAGCTCGAGAAATTAGCCCAAGATATTTTGCTCAGCGTTCACACATAGTGCGAGTCTTTGGGCTGGTGAAGCCGCACCGGACAAACAGCATGATAATTTGCAGACTAGCCCAAGATATCTTGGGGTGATTATCTCAACCAACTATCCCGCTAATTGCAACTGCGGGCTGATGAGGACGCAAATTAGCTGGATAATTTGCGATCAGGATAGTTAAAATAGCGGGTTATTTAGCAATCTCGAGCTGATGAAAAAAGGCCTTATGAAGACAAACTGTTTTAAAATTTCCCCAAATAATCCCCCATAAAATGTATAAACTTTAAATTTCTTTAAAAAAAAAATTTGAAAGTGGATGTCTGAAAGCCCATTTCTTGCTACGTTATGTTGTCCTTTCAATATCTTTCGATCTCCTTTTCACCCTTTAATCTCTCCTCTATCATTCTAGGTTCAGTAATTTATCATACCTGCTTCATCTTCGGTTGGTTGCATAGGATCATAGTCTTCATTTCCAGCCCCATAGCCAAACTCCATGCAGTTGTAACCCTGGTCTGATGTAATGGCTTCATTCAAACGTTTCAGTTCCTCTTCTGTCAAACAAATACACAAAAGAAAGAATAAAAATTGGTTAAGAGGAAATTATCCTCAAAGGAAAAACTACATGAAAGAGATTTTACAATTAACCACTGGGTATGACACCATGACATACATGTATGTACAACTCTCTAGGCCTACTAACTTGTACATTAAATGATAATATCAAACCAAGATCATTGTGGCAATAATGGAATAATTGAAGTATATAAGGTCTTTGCACCTAGGAACCCTGCTATTGTCTCTCTCTCTCTGATTCTCAGGGGGTGATTTGACCCCCCCCCCCCCCCCCCCCCCATCCACCTATTGTCGAGCTACCATAACATCAGGCTAGAGATTTCTGCCTCCTAACCCTGGCCCAAACTGAACACCTATTATAAAGAAACTCATCAGGCACCTAGGGTGTTTTTTATTATGTCACACAACCCCTAGGTCCTCCCAGGACTCATCATGATCTATAGGCCTAAACCTCTCAGACCCATAGGTGTTTAATTAATCCAATTCAATTCCCTGATGATACCTGACTCTAATACACCTCTACAGTGCCCTTAATATGTAGTAGGCTCTTTCACACTACAAAACATCAATTGAAAAACCATCATTATTTAAAACTATGATTTACACTAGAGGGAAAAAGCCATTAGTGTTTGCTAAGTCTGGTTTTTGGTGAGTTCTGTGCACGCCTGACCACTCGCTGCTCCAAACGTAATAGCACGAAAGTGAGGAGAGCCACGTGGGCAAAAACCTGAGTAACTCGCTGGTAGGTTGAGAGCGGGCATTGCAAAAAGTGCTGAAGTCTGAAACGTTTAAAAAACCACTCTCCAGGGGTGGTTATTTGATTTAGATTTGTTGTCATGTTTCTGGGTAGTTCCAACAATTCTCTGGAAAATGAGAAAATACCCTGGGTTTTTGCTTGCAGTATAAATGCCCCCATGGTCTCATAACAATTTGAGGAGGATTCTCATGGGGAAGATTCCCATGGGGTTTTGATGTCCTACCATGCATCTTGGATTTGCAGCCTGAGCTATCAAACACCCCTACTAGTCTAATGCCTATAAAATCTCTTCTTTTTGCCCTTTTATGTTTTCTGCCTGGTTCTAGATATGAATACCTCTTTACTGCCTTTGCAGAGTGCTTTAAAGGTACTAAAATGTATGTCCCATTTACAGGCTCCCAAAAAAGGGAAAAGGGTTAGATTCCAATGGCATTTGAACTTCCTTTAAAACAAAAGGGCTTGAAAATGTATTTTTTGTTTGGTCTGTTTTTGGTCTGATGTCATTGTCGTCTGTGTGACTGGTGCATGATATTTAAGTATTTGAATCCTTCTAATATCTTTCTCAAACCAGCGAAAGTGAAATCTATACCACAAAAGATTGACAACTGAAGATATCTCTCCATTTATCATTTTTACAAATCTGTAACAAGTTACAAGAAGTGATATAAATTCTACCTCTACTCTACGTATCTATAACAGTTGTCCCATAGTATTGAACCACATACTGTACGTAAATATCCAAGATTCATGATGCTAAAAGCACATACAAGTACGTACTTAGTAGTACATTTCTTTCCTTTCTTGCTCTTTCTTCAACATATAAAGTACATTGTAGTATCAAATACCACAGAAATCTTTAGGTTATAATGAAAAAGGAAGGGAAAATAAAATATTTCCCCTTGATTTCCCACTCAAGAAAAGTGTGACACTCATCTAGATAACATTTGTAATTAGTATCATAATGAAATGATCATCATGACCTTTAAATACAGTTTCTATAATTTGTAATTTAGACAAGACCATGATAAAGTACATGTAGCTGTAATGTTTACTGACAATTAGACCTGGGACTAATGTCCAATATTCAAGCTATTTGAATAGCTCAGCGCCAATCGGCACTCGAATACCACTTTTTCCAAAATTTGAATATTCATCCAACAATGAATAGTGATTTTGATTTTGATATCTAAACACTGGTATTCAAAACATCAAGATAGTACTTCCTAATAGACAATGACCCACCCTTGCTATCGTAACTGCACACAAGCACGTCCACTATGACTTCAGAAGGCTAAAGCCGAGGTCTGCGAATGCGTACTGTGCTGTTGTTTCGATCATATTCCTTTGACATTTTCCATAATGATGAACATGCACATCACTGTTGTAAAAGATTTTAAATTATTTCTGCATCAGAAATGTGGAATTTAAAGGTATTTTCATAGGTTCAAAAGTATACATCCAAAAGTAAAACTGCGGGTGGCATAACAATCATGGCCGGTACGCAGGCCACTCCAATGGACATTGCATTGGACGACGCTATTATAGCTCTGTGTCTGGACCAAGTCTAGACTCCACCCTCTGTCACAGTAAATATGAAAGTGGTTTATGAAAAGTAAGTCAAGACATGATCTACATGTACATCCATTGTCTCTCCCAGATCATCAACTTCTCATAGGACTGGTTGTTATGACGCTACAGCTCTTCCACCTTTGTACAGCATAGGCGTTTATCCGGAAATTGTTTCCACTCTAACTATCACTTTTTCCTTCCTGTAGTATCAATGGGCATTGTATTGGGTGTCTAGGATAATAGCCCGTTGTTATGTATACAAATATACCACTAATGATGACATTTCCAGTAAATTTTCCATCAGTCCCTTCTTGAACAAACATTGTTGAAAAGGAACATCCATATTTAATGAATTAAAGATTAAGTTGAGTTCTGGTCATGAGATTGCATTGTGAAAGAAACGGTGTGGAATCGACCAGAAAGGTTGATCATCTAGCATATAATAATGTGTGTGTATTGCGAGGTTCTGGAATCATCAAAATGATAAGAAATTTGGCCAAGTCTTGGTAAAGTTACAAACACTGTACACAGAAAGATGTATATGGGACTACACGAACACGTTGCGTAAAAATCCTACCCTGGATTGTTACATGACATATTTAGAATATGAAGGCATTTAAAGAGCCATGCTTTTCAGGGAACATGTCTTATCTGATGTTCTTCCACACTTGCATAATAAGAATGATAACGCTCACAAATTATTTTTCACCTCAACACACCTTGTATGACTGAGCTGGGAGACATTGCCAGGCACAGTGCAGATGGAGGGGCATAAATCAACACTTAAAAAATAAAATAATTGTTTTTTTTTGTACCCGTGTATAAGATGCACTCCCGACTTTCAATTTTTTTTCTCGGTGGGAAAAAAGTGTGTCTTATACATGGAGATTTACAGTATGTGTGTATATTTGTTTACTTTTACTTTTATTTATTCATTGGTCTGTTTAATAGAACTGACCACCAGCACAGGCTGAGGAGAAAGTTTACAACTACCGTAGAGTAATTTGTGTTTTATTTTTAATAGAAGTATTAAATAAAGGACTTGAAAGTTGGGAGGCTGAACTATGATTTCCCTTTTCCTTCTTCTTACAAATTACTTTCTCGGATCTGTACTGAATTCATTTGAATCTTCAGGGGTTCTGCAACCTGTGTACTATGGGTGCATTCACTGCTGTCAAAATGTCTCATGTCTCAAGACCTTCTCGTGGGCAGCCAATGACATCTTGTTTGATATCAACATTCTATCTCTGACAGATCGGTATGTAAAGGTGGTAAAAATATTTACATTTCTACTCAAAACTGAAAACTCAATCCAGGTGCTCCCAGTTTTTCTTGCCATGTTTTCCTTCTATTTATTCTCTCTTACTCTACTCTCTATCTCTCTCTCAATTTTATTCTTCATTCCTGAATTCTCAGTTCATTTTTTTTCTGCTTTCTATTATCTCTAAATGCTGCAGTCACTCAAATTCGTCGCCTTCTCGCAAGAAGGCCATTTCGGCCACTGACAATACTTTGCTCTCACAGCCTTCTTGCAGGCAAGCTGACAATTTTTAAATCATTGATTATTTTGGACTACATTTACACTTCCTGAAAAACCCATTAAAAAAACGTCAAAGTTTGCTTATACCGTTTTTGTTGTTGTGAGTTCTGCGCATGGGCCACTCGTCGGTGCCCTGCATGCATTAGCACGGAAGTGAGGAGAGTCTTCTTTTTTTTTGCAGTGTAAATGCAGCTCACGTGAGACAAAAACAAACAATACTTCAGAGTTATTAATTGCCACTTGCTCCCTGAAGGAATTGTTATGAAAAGTCAGGAGAAGAAAAAACCCATTCTCCTATGTGTTTTGTCACACAATGAAATGTCACTCTACTCTTTGTTTGCACAGAACTTTTGTATTGCGGTTGATTGATTTCTGACGTTTATCAGGGCATGCTTGCCATGAACGAATGTTTACAGGGTAAAGTTCAACACCCACATGTGTTCTTTTTATACATTTTTTTTTTTGGGGGGGGGGCTCCATTTTCCTCAAAATATTCACAATAATAAAGTTTCATTATTTTTTCTTTTTGATATTAACCCACATGTGTTCATCTCAATGATCCATCTTTTTTTTTCTTCTATTTTTTTTTTGGGGGGGGGGCTCCATTTTCCCCCAAATATTCACAATAATAAAGTTTCTTTATTTTTTCTTCTTGCACTCCAATGATAGTAACTTGCAATCCATGTTGGGTATCTTGTAGATCAAGATTTCTTAATAAAAAAGATAATTTCAGTTTGATGCACTGTACGGATGGTGGCTTCATGAAAAGATTTCTCAAAATTTTGCTCACTTGCTTTTAATATATATATATTGTCAACACTGTTTTATGTTGTATTCTTCGGTGTGGGACATGTACTATCATAAAACGAGTCCTCTCATAGCCTAGGTAAAGGCTGGCGGAACAGACTTAATTGTATACAGGATACAACTATAAGTACATGTACATGTACCTTGTAATCATTCATCAACAGGTCATATGTGAAAGTACAGTGACCTGTCTGTCTGACCATGACAACTCACCTGTTGATACGGTAGCCATACAACTTTCACAAAAACTGTTTCCTTTTATTCAAGGCCAGTTCCTAAATCTCCTCACTACTCACTTTTCTCCTCTTCCTGTATATATTCCACTACAATTACCAGATGTTATTAAGGGACCAGTCATCTTTTTTATTTAATAACAAATTATTTCCCCTGAAAAAAAAGTTACTGCGAGACATTCAAATACTAACAACAAAAGTACATGCTGAGGTTTATTCAGATATTATCTCATTAAAATTGTTATGCGAGTTCACTGAACATTTGTTGCTTCTACCTATATGTACATGTACATTTGGTATTCAAACTCGCATTAACTTTACAGCTAATTAATATTCCCTGCTGATGTTTTGAAAATAGGAACGCAGCATGGAGCCACAATCATTTAAAAGCATGTATAGAATGTAGTATCATGTACATTATTACGTAAAGGAGGTACATTGCATGACCCTCAATCATACCTGTACTTTGACCTACTAAAGATGTACAATGTACATGTACATGTAAACAAAATGAGAAAATATTGAAGTTTGAACATCTTATCTCTTTTGTTGCACAACATGGCAATGATAGCTAAATATAAATACCCAGGTTTGTACATTGTACCTGACCAAACATGAATTCAAGGAAGTCAAATACGGAGAATGGCAATTTGGTCAACATTCCATGTTTGCAGTTTGGGTGGAGTTGCAGTATCATTTTATTCTGTTTGAAATCTTATGCACTAATGAATCATGTCATACACTTTATTACTACACATTATCTGTTTGGAACCAGGAGGGAATTAAATCATATTACTTTAGAAGTAACAAAGATTTAAAACTCTTCTGCCTCTGAACAAACAACATGAAATGTAGTAAGGGATATGATTTCATAACTACTTGCAATATTGAATTCCTTTTGCTTCTTCTCCTTCTCCTCTTTTCCCTCCTTCTTCTCCTCTCCTTCTTCTCTGTATCTACATTTAATAGTGAATAGGTCATTTTCTCTTTTTTTGATGCCATGAGCCTCCTCTATATAAGCTGCAAATGTAGTTAAGATTAGATATCTTCCATTATCCCTCATTGTACAATTCTTGACAGAAAATCAATATTACTGGGAGGAAAACTTCCCAGGTCAGCATTTTCTACCAGTCTATCTAAATTCTATTAACTCTGACCTCGCGCTTCATATTTGCATGGTGCTGTGCGTAAAAGAGTAGCATTGACATACCTTAACGGACACAGCTCTATCGGAACAATGCTTG
The DNA here is from genome assembly GCA_035222895.1 of Strongylocentrotus droebachiensis. Classification (NCBI taxonomy): domain Eukaryota; kingdom Metazoa; phylum Echinodermata; class Echinoidea; order Camarodonta; family Strongylocentrotidae; genus Strongylocentrotus; species Strongylocentrotus droebachiensis. The sequence continues at coordinate 19,509 of JAVYIG010009660.1, read as the reverse complement.
CACGACTGAAATTCAATGTTTGCTCTTCAGTGTTTTAGTAAATAATGTATCTTCAAACTCATGGAGCTTCTGTACCCCCAACTGTAGGTCTGCAAGACCAAAAGATCCGGTCATACCTCATAGTGATACAAACCATGTAACTGTGCTACATGTACATGGCCCTTTCATACATATAGTACAGACCTTAAAATGTGTTTAACCTACTGAATAGAGAATGTACACTGAAATGAAAGTCATTTCTAGTGATGTGCGCCTCCTCACCATGACTTGCTATTTCTCAGTTGCTCCATTCATTGTAGCTGTATTTACAAGATGCAAGCAAAATTCTTCAATTTTTCTCACATTCTGGTGTTGCATAGCAACTACGGGTTAACAAAATGAAAATTTGAAATTAAAAAATCCACCTTTCGAGTGTGGTATTTTTTAAACACCTGCCAAAATTTCACTGATTTTTGCAGTGTAAATGCTCGCTCTTTGGTAAGATTACGCTTTTGGTCCCGTGATTCTCCTTGCTTCCATGCGCAACGCATGCACACTCCTCACCAAATCGGAATGAGCAAACTTCAACAGTTTTTAATGGGTTTTTCCAGTCGTATAATGGCAGTCTTTTAAAAAAAAATCATTGATTTTTCAAAAATGGTGCTTGGGATGCGTAAATGGGCCTAATGAAACAAATAAATATGATAGCAGCACTAAACATTGTGTAACACAATTCAAGTACACGCAATCGTAATTTTTAAAATTTCTATTTACTGGGGCTCCTTTAGGATTTGGTGTTGAATAAGTGTGATTTTCTCACAGTGATGATTTTTTTTTTTTTTTTTACCAGAGACCTTTAGTTTACTACGAGAGCTCTTTTGGAGCTTTAAAGGTTAAAGACCAGTATTGGAAATGCCCCAATTTCAAAAAATTAAATGGAAGCTCTTATTACCAATCATGTGAAAGAATATGTTTTGACTAATACATGATTATAACATTTTTGTCGGGAAACGGTATATTTGGTAAATTAGTTTATCTATTGGTATGTGAGAGATAAACGCAAGTGTCGCGCACGTGTGCGTAGTCCCATATACATCTTTCTGTGTACAGTGCTTGTACTGTAACTTTACGAAGACTGGACAAAATTTCTTATCATTTTGATGATTCCAGAACCTTGCAGTACACACCAATACTATATGCTAGATGATCAACCTTTTCTGATCGATTCCACAACGTTTCTTTCACAATGCAATCGCATGACCATAACTGGTCTTTATCTTTAAAGAGCTAAATTGCTTGCCACTCCTCTGTGTTATTATTTGACTGGTACACGCCTCAGGGACATACCTTGCATACAGACAGACAGAGTCAACATCCTACAGGCAGCAGAGGGCACGTTCATCACAACAATGGTGTGACAATGAAGAAAAGAAATCTCATGGCACACAGGCAATTTAGTGCTAAGTCATAAGGTCTACATGTACATATTTTGATCATTTAACTGCAATTCGAACATAACCTAATAGAAGTGTCATAGTCGAGTGGTTTAAGCACTTGACTTGAAGTTCAAAGGTCGTTGTTCGATCTCCCGATACGGCACTAATGTCCTTTGGCAAGGCATTAATCTACATTTGCCAGACTCGACCCAGTTGAGGTAAATGGGTACCTGGCAGGAATTAATTCCTTGAAATGCTAGAGCGTTGTAGTGGCAGCTACATACTGTACATGTACCTGTAGGCTAAAGCCGGGGTAATAATTAATGCGCCTCGGAATAGAATTTCTAGATAGACGGCGCTATAGAAATGCCTATATTCTTATTATTAATTATTATTAACCAAGTGATCACATGAAGCTGATGAATACCTATATCCATGAATAGTCTGCCTCAATATTTAGACATACATGTAGATAGGATTATATGGAATAAATGTGTCAGCATTTGATGTGATTGATCACTATAAAAACATACAAATCGTATGTACCTGTAAGGCAGATAAGAGAACCTGGCCAGAAATGTTTCTAAGCATGATGTCATGTACATTAGGAGTACTCCAACCAAAAAATTACTTTTTTTTTTACGAGGGCTCTTTTCAGATTTTCCCTTAAAAAAATAGCCCCCCTTAATTATTTTGCGGTGGCTATTTTGGAGCTCAGGGGGGCTTTATTTTGTAAAGGTTGTATTTTTTTTAAACACTGTTTTACCTAATTAAATTCCAAGCAAAGGCAAATATAGATACAATTGTAGCGTACATAGAATCTATGTCATGTAGAGTATTGCAGACATTCAGATACCCATGATTTATTCACTTTGTGTTAAACGTGTGGCTTTATGATTTACATATACATGTAACTAAAACCTGTCAAAAGGAGTGTTTTGTTTAACTGTTCGTTTTTCATATCCTAAGAAAATATCACTGACACGCAGGCTAGGAATTAATTTTTTTATGGGGGCTACTTTTCCCCATTGCCTAAAAAAAAACTAAGGGGCTACTTTCTTAAAGCCATATTGTAAGCTGTAACAATAAGTTGTGTTTTTCCTTAGCCATCGTAATACTAGCAACCAAATTGGTAGGTAACATGTTAGTTAAGTCTTTTTTTCTGTCCCAAATTTAATTGTTATCATGGACAATGCAATCCCATTAAAAAAAAAGAGTAGACTAGATCTAACTCCCTTTAAAATTGTGTTATTTATAACCATTAAATGTGAGTAAATATTTTTACTGTTGTCCTACATACCGATGTATTTGTTATGCCGAAACATGCAAAATCATGGCCTTATTTTTTTTTATAGACTCTTATTCTAAAGGCCAAGCCAAAGCTAGTTTCATTTCGTAGACAGAAATTGATGCCATCACTCATGGCAATTGGGCCTGGCATCGATCGTATATAAATAATTTAATTTAATTAAACAGTTGTAAGAAAAATTCTGAGGAGTAGGAACATCCTTTATATATTTATTCACGGTTTTTTTATAACAAAATTCAATTTCTGTCTACGAAACTTGCTTTATACCGATTTTACAGGAAAAAATCTGGCATTGATTTTGCACGTTTCGTTATAACAAATATATCAGTATGTGGGACAACAGTAAAAAATATACTCGCATTTAATGGTTTTAACTTATAAATAACTAGTGCTGTAACATCACAGATATCTCCAATTCCGTTTAACCGCCAGTCAAAACCGGACGGTTTTCGGTTAAACGATTAAAAAAAAAAAAAAAAAAAAAAAAAAAAAAAATTTTTTTTTTTTTTTTTTTTTTTTTGTCCGTGTGAAAAAGCGGGAAGGACTTTCATTTAACTGCGAGGTGCATTTCAAGGCGCCGATTTGTGCTTGTGAACTTGTCACAAATAATAGTAACAATGTCGTTTTTAGAAGAATGTGTAAGATCATTAATGTAAATTAAAAACAGTAGAGGATCTAGGATAGAACCTTGTGGTACGCTGTGTGTAGTAGAAGAAAAATTTGAGGAATTATTATTATAAACTACATATTGAGATCTATTACACAAATTACTTTCAAACCAAGATGACAGACAAATTGGAGTGTTGTTCTAGTTTCCGAGTGGTGAGTCAACACACAGATTACTGAGCTGGGAGACATTGCCAGGCATAGTGCCAGGTGGAGAGGCATAAATCGAAACTTAAAAAAAAATAAAAAAATAAAAAAATAAAAAAAAATAAAATAATTTTTTTTTTAAAAAAAAAAAAAAAAAAAACGGGACAACGAAACCGTCCAATTGAAAACGGTATCCGCCATGGGCGGTCGGATACTGGGCGGTCGGATACCGGACGGTTAAACGTTTGACTACAGCACTATAAATAACACAATTTTAGACGGAATAACATTTTTTTTAATGGGATTGCATTGTCCATGATAAAAATTAGGGCCAGAAAAAAGACTAAATAAACATATTACGTACCAATTTGGTCGCTAGCAGTTCAGCTCTCGTCACTCGCAAATACTTATTTGCTTCATACTAGGAGCGTGCGGGCGCGCGCTGGAGCTGAGATAGTATGTTTCTGTGTATTGTGAACATGTGCGAACTGCGTATGCATTCATGCTGTGCACGAAACTACTCTGTATTTCCATCGGGGCCGGTGGCCTGTCCGTCCGGGAGCTTAGGTGCAGGCGGATACCGCTGTAGATCTAGCTACAGTAGGTACGACCGCCGATCCGCTGCAACTCACAAAACTTTTAAAATGTTGATGGAAGTTTCTAGTTTTGGAGTTGGTAGTTGGAACGGAGATTTCACTCAGACACATCAATAAATTGATTTATTAATTCCTAGGGAATATCAATTCATGGCGGGGGCGATTTTTCAAGATATATTGATTTTTTTTCGCCCTCGTCTTGATTTTTACCGTGGCGATTTCAGAGGTTTAGGGGGCGAATCGCCCGTCGCCACCGTGTATTTTTTTCGTTGGAGTACTCTGCGACATGTTTTCATTTTTCCAAATGAAGTGCCATCACAACACTACATCACTAAGCACTATGAAATTACAGAACTAGAATAAAATATTCCAGATGATACCCCATTTTGATCTTGTAATGGTTAGACTGGCTTGCACATGAAGTCTTGCACATGAAGTCTGTACATGACAGACTAATTAAAATCCAGCACATCGTCTCGAAATCGATGTCAAGGATGACTGGGCTGGCGCCTTACAGCACGGTCTGGGCGGGGAGGGCCTGATCAACAGAGAGGTAGTGAGAGGCAAAGCTAAAGCTACCAAAATGTCAAGCTGGGTGAATGGCGTAATGAGGAAGACATACATCATTGCTTTGCAAGAGGTTTTCACATGTCACTCCTAATTTCATCAAGCAACCTCTATGCAGAGACCTTGATGAACTACCAGACCATGTTTCATTTCCATTACATGCTCCTCTTCCCTACTGAAGGAGGGTTGAGCTAAAACATCTATAGTGCAAAGATAATTGTGATTATAAATCGATCAAAGTCTGTGTGATACCCAGAAGTGTGGAGACAGCTAGGCAGGCAAGGAGAAATGTCTCCCTGCCCCAAAGCAAGACTTCTCGCTACACTTAATTATGCTCGTTACGTATCATGATGCCAACTTTACACTAAAGACAGTACATGTACAATGTATGTATCCCACGATGTGCATGGCCTCCTGTTTGCACCCCTCCATTCAGGGGTGTGGAAAACAAACCTAAAATTTCTTTTAATCTTCTAATCTTATGCATATTCATTCCCTGGTGAACAGCTCTAAAATAAAAGAGCATGATTTATAAATGTACCGGCAAATCAAGCTTGTTCCAAAAACATACCATTTGTCAGTATTTTTATCATTAATAAATTTACAAAGTGGATTAGAAATGACCATGTCTGCCACACATAATCAATCCCTAAAATGATGGTTACATTTTGGTTCCCATGGTTAATAATTCTTATAGTTTTCATGTACTTATTTTGATTGTTTTCAAATAGCGTGAGTGTCTGCATACAATTTGAGATATCATGAAGTACAGTTTATACAGTTTTTTACATGAATTTCCCAGAGCTCTTTTGCCATTAAAGCTCTGTCGGTGCTGTCTAGCTCTACCAGTACATTGCTTTCCATTTCATTGATACTCTTTTCACAAAGTCCACCAATGTACTTGTGCAATACAGCATTGGATGCATGATGGATCAGTGATGGATCAGTGATGGATCAGTGATGGATCAGTAAAAGAGCAGTAATCTGGTAACGAGGAGGTCCAGGGTTCATGCATTTAACCAAATTGAGAAGCTAATGTCCTTTGCTAAGGAACTAATCCTCATAACCAAGTTCCTTAACTCTTTGTGTGCCAAGTTCGCATTTTTGCACAATTGTACTTATTAACTGTACAATCGTAATAATTCATTTCTCCTTAATGCTGGGGCTAGAGGATCTGAAAAACAACAATACTGCTTGTATCATGTCTGTAGACTAATATCCATCGTTCACGCCACTCAAAACTTTTTCATATTATTTTAAAAATTGAAAGAGAAAGATCTACTTTATGTGCTTCAAATTAATGTGGCATTCAAAGAGTTAAAGCAGCTTAAAGCCATCGGTCTACTTGTTCCTTACTAAAGCTACGGTCACAAAGGTTCGTAGTCGTACGAATCTCTGTTTTTCCAATGTCATTTCAAATTTACATTGTCTGAAAATCGTTTGTACGGCGTTCGTAGCAGTTCAAAAATGGCATTTGTGACCGAGGCTTTACAGGTACCTGTACAAGCATAAACTAATAGCAGTCAGGTAAAACAAAAAATTAAAAGCGAAATCCTGCCTGTGTCCCGCCCTCTTTTATTTCGGTCTGTCAAGAGAACTTTTAGTTAAACCAGAACAAATCTGATGACCCCCCCCCCCCCCCCCCTTCTTCTGTGTATTGCTTGTCAGAATTTGTAGGTATATTGTGCCCCCTCTTTGTTTTACAAAATCATTGAACCCCTTTCAGTTAACATACTAAAAATGAAGTCCATACCATGTCTATGCTCTTCCTCTAAGAGATCTGTATGCAATGCCATGTAACGCTCTTCATCGCAGATGGCCTCTATGCGTGCTGCCTCTTTTGAGAGTTGGTCATCTTCGTTCCATCCTGACTGTTCAAAGTCTCTTAGATCATGCAGATGACCTCTTCCATCGTACCTAAACACACATAAAAACAAAAAATGACAAATTAAATTAAGATTTAGATATAAAGAACCTTTCTACAATGTAATTACTTACTGTTAAACCAGAAACTTTTGTTACATGAAACCTGCATGAATTGTTAAGGATGACCTTTTTCATTGCAAAAAAAACATTTAATGTTGCATTGATGCCTTCTAACTCTTTTAAGAGTGTGTCTTGTGAGCAGCAGACAATATTCAATCGACCGCGATGTTTCAGTGATGTTACCAAGGCAACTACGCTTTACCGGCAAAAATGCCAAGTCCAAAACATTCCAAATCAAAGTGTGATCTTTTGGCATGTTTTGGCGTGTTTGGCAAGTATAAATGCTCACAGTTGTAACATCGCGATGTTAGATCACGTGCAGGGGCGGCCGAGCAACTTCCAAAGTGGGGGGGCACCAACAAAAAAAGGGCACTTTCTGGAGAAAAAAAAGGGCTCCTACAGTGGGAAATCTCAAGGCGAAAATATACCATTTTTTAGACATTGGTATATACCCCTACATTGTGATTACATTATCAGGGATGATTTCAATATTTGTTTCTCTTCATACATCATACTTTACAGTTGGGTGTGATGTCTGAATATGCATTTACAAGCGAGCGAAGCGAGCGAGAAAATTTTTAAAGATCTGTGAGGTCGCAGTGCGAAAAATTACATCTTATAAAGAGGAAAAAAGCCAATCGTGATGGGGTTATAAGCACATTCTCATAACGGAAGACTGAAAAGACCTTTGATAAGTAACATAATTATATCATCTTTAAATGCGAGCGAACTTTGGGGAAAATTGCTCTTAGTCCCTTTAAATAAGGGGCACGTTTAATGATTACATGAAACGGGGACAATTATCGAAAGGGATAAGACACTTATTAGAAAAGAAAAGGAGCACGTGTCAAAGTACAAAGGATAATTATAAGAGGTGAAAATGAGGCATTTTTTCATCTGAAAAGAGGCACTCACCAGTGATGAAAAAGAGGCGTTTACGAAAATGGGAAATAGACATTTGTTGACGGAAAAGGGGCACCCATCAGATTTTGATAGGGGCATTTATAAGAGGTGAAAAGGGGATAGGTCCCTTATTAGAAAGGAAAGTGGGCACGTATCATTATTAAAAGGGGAATTATCAGAGGTGAAAAGGGGCACTGACCAGATATGAAAAGGGGCACTTATGAAAATGTAAAAGGGGCACTTATAATAAAGGAAAGTTTGCATTTGTTGAATGAAAAGGGGGCACCGTTCAGATTTTTAACAGGAGCAATTATGAGAAGGGGAGGAAGCTCTTTCTTTTTAATGGGGGCACTTATCATAAGGAAAAGGGGCACTTATTAGAAAGGGAAAGGAGTAGTTATGAGAAGGGGAAGGAGCTCTCTCTTTTTAATAGGGGCACTTATCATAAGGAAAAGGGGCACTTATTAGAAAATAAAAGGGGCACATGTTAAAATGAAAGGTGTGGTCATCCGAATTTAAAAAAGGGGTAGTTATTAAAAGGAGAAGGGGCACTTCTTACAAAGGAAAAAAAGGGCAGTTGTCAAAGTAAAAGGAGCACCTCTCAGTTTTGAATAGGGCAATTATCAGAGGTTAAGGGGGCACTTATCAACAGTGAAAAGGGGCACTTCTCGCACCTGAAAAGAGGCACTTACTAGAGATTAAAAAGGGCACTTATTCAAGATAATTTCAAGATTTATGAGAATGGAAAATGGACACTTATTGCAAAGGAAAATGGGAACATGTCAAAGGAAAAGGGGCACGTGTCAAAAATAAAAAGGGCACTCGTCAGAGGTGAATAGGGGGAAGGGCCACTTTTCAAAGTAAAAGGGCACTTTTCCTATGTAAAAGGGGCACTTCTTACAAAATAAAAGGGGCACTTTTCCTATGTAAAAAGGGGCACTTTTGGGGTATCTGAAAAAGTAGGGGGGCACTTTGCCCCCCCTGCCACCCCGGGAGGGCCGCCTCTGATCACGTGACTTTAGGAGCGGGGCTAGATGTCGTCCTTGAAGAAAATGATAAAACGATAAATACAAAGAATAACATAAGAGAAGGTGATAGAAGGAAGAAACAAAGAATAACATAGGGAAAGACAGAAAGAGAAAGTGATAGAATGATAAAAACAAAGAATAACATAAGAGAAGGCGATAGAAAGAAAGAACAAAGAATAATAAACAAGGAATAACATAAAAGAAGGAAGAAACAAAGAATAACATATGGAAAGACAGCAAGAAAAAATGATAAAGAATAGATAATGGAAAGATAGAAGAGATGTTGAAAGACGGAAAAACAAGGAATAACATAAGGAATGGTGGGAAAAAGATGATATAACAAAAGAAATAAAAAGTTCACTGGACTGCAGCAGCCACAGCATAAAACAGCATCAGGTTTTTGCATCGGAGCATGCGCATTACAAACAGAAACACGCCAAAACATCACTGAGCTTTTCAGTCGGTGATGTTTCAGCACAAGTGTAAACGGGTGCGCGAAATATCGAGATTTTAGGAAATGAGGTATTTGACAGTATAAATGCGCCTACTGACCCTTGCAGACCCTGTAGTCAGTGAAAAATAAAATAGATGAATTATATTAACAGAAAGCTTATAAGCCATGAATTACAATAATATCAATTATGTCCCTTACATGCTATTTTAGTGCCTGTACGAAGTGTAACAGCTCTCTGAAAACTTAAAATATAAAGCTTTGAAAATCAGAAATTGACGACAGCTATCAACTTGATGATGTCATCTTATGCAAAGTATGCATACAGTACATGTACATGTATTTACAATGACTTTGCATTTAATTAAGCACAGCTCATCACATCATCTAATGTATATACCGGTAGGCGAAACTATCGGGTCCACATGTTACATATATGTCGTCACTGCGGCAAGTTTGACCGCCCGTTGACCCATAATTTGGAGGGGTGCGGAAAATGAGGTTTTAATTTGCTTTTGCACAATACTGAAGGTGAAAATATTTTGTATCCTTTATATTTGTAGTCTATGTTCATTCAGCTTTCCATTTATATAAAAGTGCATTTTCATCGGATAGGATCCTGGAACCGGTCAACTCAAGGGCAGTCCTACAAGCTTAAAATAATAGTGTCTTAGGGTGTGTTTATCAAATCTTGCCACTAGATATGTACATATCAAACCCCACTATACGACGGTGATTTTTGGGATGTCGCATTTATCGTCTCTTCACGATTCAAAATAAAGGCCTTGTCTCTGCGCAGCTGCTTTGCGCCGTTTGACCCGGGAGGCAGAGAGTTGCTCGGAGGTCAACTAGGGCATAGCATATGGTGCGCACTATTTCGCTGAATCGGAAATTAGCCGGAGAGGGTCCGATTTGTATGTGGGGTTCAAAACAGCTTTGCGTTTATCATGTCTCAGAATCGTGATTCTGGCTGTATGTCACATTCAAAACTCACCTTTTCCAGGGTTACAATATGCCCATATATCTAAAGACGTTTGAAAAGGCTTTGCGTTTATCACCTTAAAAATTTGCCTGAAAGACGTTTGAGAAACCTGATTCTAGGCAAAAAATTGGTCGATAAACGCACCCTTAGTTGACGATTTGCAGAGTCATTCTACTCACAATCATTTGTAATTTTGTATGAAGAAGAAAAAAACATCATTGAAACATTTCTGAGCAAACTTGGGTCTACATAAATGCATACACGAGGTACAAATACTGCTGACAGGCACCTGAGTTTCCCAAAACTAAATCCAGCGTAACAAAGCAGACTTCTTCCTTGGAATATGGAAATTTACAGACCGGCTTCAAGGCCAAATCCAGGTACGTCCGAAACACAGGTCATAGAATCACAGCATGATTTCTGAAGAAAGTTATCTTTGAGAAATCACAATAACATCCTGCCTGCATTTGACCCAGTTAAATACTGCTTTGCACAACAAGTGCATGCTGTGTTGATAGTCCACCTCTGCAGTCTAAACTCAACAGAACAAAAAGTAGAATGGTATTGTGGACATGAACGGTGTGGATAAGGGCAAGTACAGTTTACATGTAGGACAATTCATCCTATGTTCTGGATACTTTTAATAATATAGCCCTTTATTTATGTGGTTTTCATCCCATAGTGTAGAGATTATTCTTTCCTTCGGAAAAATGCAATTGAACAAAGAATATGAAAGAATACATGCAGTAGTAACATGCAGGCCTACAAAAGTTTAAGAAGTTTTAAGACATGTAATGTACAATGTAGCTGTAGCATCATCATTTTCATATACATGTACGTGTAAGTTCTATGTGACATTTACAATTTACCAAAACATAATACATTAGAAGGCTGCGACGAGTACTCGAATACTCGAGTATTCGCACTGTTGACAACTACTCGAGTACGATTTCTCGTACAAAATTGCTCAAGCGCTGCTGCTGCTGGTCGCTACACTACCGTTGTTGGTCGGTACACGGCTGGCGGTCGCGGAAGCGGAAGCAAAATGAGTGGCCGCTGGTTGCGTTAGGCAGGTGGTTATTGTGAACAGGTACTTAACTACATGAAATCTCACGGGGGATTCTAAGTGGTCATTAAAGACAGGTTTGACTGTACTGTGGCTATTGTTTGCAATTGTACATTTCATACAAAAAAAGTTGCAATCCACTGTACAAATGAGATATATGGCCAGCTTCAGCCTTGTATTTACACAACCTCCTCCCTCCACAAACAGCAGTAATCACGGAAGAATCCTGGATCGATGAACAGGCTTAGACCTACAACATCGTGTATTAAAGTAAAGTAAAGTAAGTAAAGTATATGTATCTTCTTCACTGTACAATACTCAAATTTAGCTGCATATCCTACAGACCTCTTAGAAATCGATAATTTAACGAGAAGGGCAAGACCTCTGTATGACCTGCTCTTCCTACATGAACACACAAAGTGGAGACAGAGCTTTCCTTCTCCCACAGGCTATTGAGTGCAAGAAGCATGTCTGGGTTTACTGCTCCAAAATGTGACTCCTTGAGTAGGCCTTGTAGGCCTACAGTGTATATTATAACAATACAAAACATAATGATGTTGTACTTGTCCTACCTGAAAGCCTACATGTACATTGTATGTTCTGTCCCATGATGGAAATTCAAAAGGTGTAATGGCTACACCAAAGTCTCCTTTGTGCACATTACGCACCTTAAAATCAATGTACATTTACCGTATTTGCCGGCGTAAAGGCCGCACCGCCGTATAGGCCGCACCCCCAACTTTGACATTTCGTAGAGGAAAAAAAAAAACTAAAAAAAAAAAAAAACTAAAAAAAAAAAAAAAAAAAAAGAGAGAGAAAAAAAAAACGGACCAAACAAAATGATCGTAATTTTCTTGTAGAACACTCTTTTTTTTTTACAAACTATACCAAATTCATCAATATTCTTATAAATCAACAAGAAGTTAACCTCAAAAATTATCATAATTTAGCAGATCTTCATCGACTTTTAAGCTAGTACTGTTTCGTACGCAGATTTGGTATCCTACAATACCCCTTCCTCGATGTGCGGTGTAATCCGAAATAGCATTTTTCGACCTGCGCAGTTGCGTTGCGTGGCAGCTAGCTCCGTAAGTAACGGCCTGTCTCTTTGTTTACTTTTTGGCGATGCAATGGTACGGACTTAGATCTAGATCTATCGGCAGATTTTATTAGAAAAATAAGTTTTTTCGTCTTCATGTCAACTATGCAACATAAAATTGTCGGTAAGTTGTGTGGAGTTATTCTAGAATTGTCCTGTACCGTTGTCTAGTCATGCTACCGTTCCTATAGTCCCATACGTGCAAATGGACGTGATGTTTTGACCGCTGAATTTTGTTGTTGTTGCGTATACGCCGCACCCCGACTTTTTGATTTTTTCTCACCCGAAAATACTGCGGCCTTTACGCCGGAAAATACGGTAAGTTTATGCTACCATAACTATAAATGATGAACAACGTTGAAGCTCCTGCACGACTGGTGAGCCTGGTCAGGTTTAATAGACATACAATTTCTGGGCTTTGCATAGATGTCGACCTACATGTACCCAAAAACCAAAATGTTCTATTTTTAAATGGAATTTCAAAGATCCGAATTCCAAAGTCTGCCTTTGATACGATGAATAATGGAAGTGGAAAATTACTTCCCATAAAAATGCACAAGCTACAAATAATAATATAAAACATGTACATGTGTGTAAATGTACACCAAACTGGTACATTACACAGTGCCTCATAAAAGTGTGAATCTTTGAGTGACCTGTTTTGCCATACTCATTTCCCCCAATAGACTGAGGTGTCATAAAAAATGCTAGGAAAACGAAAAATGAAATTTTGATTACCAATCAAAAATATTTTGATAATCATACAGGCGATCGGCTTGTAAAAGTCATGGGATTCCTGACTGACCTAAAGGTTTATAACTATGATTGCAGCATTCATGAGCTAAATCCAGGATTTTGTTTCAGAATCTGAGGCAATGTTACTGTACCTACGGTAGTCACTTTATAGTACGAGTTTTTCATCCACATTAAAACGTGTTTTGTGGAGTGTAAAGCTACATGTACCCAGACTAGCACGCTCATTCACGGAAGGGGCTAAATAAATAGAGTGTGCTAGTCTTGATAGCTTCATATCATACAATACAGTATGTCAACTACCCCACGACCGTACATCACCAGCTGAGCTCTCAAAACAGTGGGCCCAGTCTAGCGGAGCGGGCACAGAGAAGGTCATCAGCTGATGGAAAATACCATTCAGGCATTCACCCAGCTGTTTTGTCATTGTTAGACAGGGGCAGTGATCTACAGTGCTGCTCTTTTCTTTTCCACAATTATTTTTCTTGAAGTTGAAGGAAGAAAAAGTTTCCACTCCTTTGTACATCATACAAGGAGATACATTCACGATTCAGAACTACATTTGTACTAATATAAAAAAAGGCTGCATGCACCTAAAGAACTATATGGATGTAAACATGCTATATTAATGTGGCAAAACTGAAACCAGTGCACAGTATGATTCATAAACGTGTTAATTGGGAAGCAATACAATTTAACTTGTCAACATCTCAAACATTGTTATTTACTTTAATATTTCAGTGCCTTATATTTCTCATAATTCCTGGTTTTCCTTCGAAAATCACATCAGGGTGACCTTTCTTTCCCTTCTTTTTGCCTTTGAAAAACTGAAATATTCTGATATGAAATGTTGCCAAGTAGAAAAAGAAGTGCATAAAAATAACCCATTCAAGAATGGGTCCACCATTTTATTTATACATGGGTAGGAACAAACTGTATGAAACGGTTAAACTTGAAACCCATTTATCAGACATTATTCTGGAGTTGAAGAAGAGTATTGATTTTCTGAGAAATTTAAAAAGAAATATCTAGTGTAGGTCTAAAAATGATAAAGACTCCATGGCAGTGCAGTGTCTGCACTTTACAAGCAAACACCATGTGCACAGCACAAGAAAAGCTATAGAGCTTTAATATAGCCAGGGAGTTGGTATAGCTGTGCATGCAGTGCCATCGCTCTTCGTCTAGTCTCCGATCACTTTCTTGTCAAGTCATTTGACCTCAAAGATTTCCTCTGCTCCGTGAGAAAAGGGCACATAGAGTTCATGGTTGAAACATTATCACACTCAAACACACACACACTGCATGAGAAAGTACTTTCCAATCCATGTCATTGGCCTTTTGGGGATGCATCATCTGAATCTATTGAACAAAGCACTGGAGAAGAAACCAGTAATATCTTGGGACTTATTTGCATCTTAAAGGGCAAGTCCTCTCCAAAAAAAAACTTACAGTACCGGTTCTTGCAGAAGCAGACAAATCAGACAAAACAATCAAAAAAGGTTTGAGCAAAATCGGATAACTAATAAGAAAGTTATGAATTTTGAAAAAGTATGTTAAACCACGGAACAATGGAAATCACCAATTTAGTTGTCAGTTTGTGACGTCATGTCCTCACTATTTATTTATCAATTGCTTTATATATTTTAATCCCATTAATTTCCATTTTTATCCCCCAAATCTTGATTTCCGCCCAGGTTATATGATTTGTACCATATTGCGTGCATGACATTTCCCAAAATCTTTTATGAACTTTGAAGAATGGATACTATTTTGTGAGGCAATGACGTCACAGACTCATGAGTTGCCAATTTGTCTTGTGATTCATGTCATCAAAAATTCATAACTTTCTTATTAGTTATCACATTTTGCTCAAACCTTTTTTTTATTAGTTTGTTTGATTTTTCTGCTGCTATTGAAAGTAAAGTTTTTTTTAGTGGACTTGGCCTTTTTTGTTTAGGCTTTAAGTCTTTACTCAGTGCCACAAATAGATCTAGAGCCTAGAGGGTCTAGACCCTATGTGTGGGTTCCTTATGTAAAGTGGGACACCAAAAATATCACGAAGTGGGTCCCTAATTTATGGAATCACCCATATCTAAAGACGTTTGAAAACAGGCTTGCATTTATCACCATGATGAAAATTTGCATGAAATACATTTGAAAACGCTGATTCTAGGCAAAAAAAAGTTAACGCACCCTCTACTCTAGTCTGACTCTGCACGAATCCGGGCTAACTCTGACCAAAGACAACTCGGCCCAGTTGCAAGAACGATCAGTTTTTGTCAGTTCACCCTAACCCTAAACCTTAAACCCTTTAGCCTAACCGTAAACCTGCAAAAACTGATCTTTTTTGCAGCTGGGCCGAGCTTGTCTTTGGTTTCGAGTTAGCCCGGCCCGACTCCCTTTGCATGCTGCACACAAAAAAAAAGCACTGACGCAGTAATCAAATCAATTTTATCAAGTTAACAATAACATTAGATTGCGGTTTATCTTACCGATTTTTTTTTCTGACCAGATATTTTTTAATTTTGCACTGACCTGTCAATCATGAGTGTGTTATCTCCCATCCATGGAATGAGATGACTGCCTTTGTGTACCTCCCTTGCCCGAGTATCATCGCGAAACAACTTGCATGCATAGCCTCTGACACACAGGTCGTCCAGTTCATCCTGGCGCGACTTCTTCTCCTCCTCCTGTCTCTTTCCCACCGAGAATTTCGGTTTTAACCGTGATTTACTGGTGATAAGGGCCATTTTCACCCATTTTCAGTTCTGTCAAATGATCTTAAAAGACCTCATGGTGATTCCACCGTCGCCTGCCATGTAAAATACAAATGTTTACAGAGTCCGAGCAATTTTGTGTTTCACCGCCGCGATGTTTTTGTTGCCGACAGCACCGCCATTTACACAATATAACACGCGCGCAATATATGACAGCATGCATTCGATTCGTACACTGTGTTGTTATTACGTATACTAGGTTCGAATATTGTCGTACGATTCGAGAAGCGCCCTGCCTGCCTCGCTGGCGTAGGCTCAGTACGTACCCGGAGTAGGAAAAAAAAGTCAGCTGGCGCTTTGGCTAAAAAACGCTAGGCTAGATCTAATAATTTCCACGCACGCGCGCATAGCGTCTCATTTAGTCTCTATTTCAGCTGTAACTGTTTTACGAGATAGTATTAATACATAGAGATATATACTACTACAGGTGTAATACGATTTCTTTGTAGACCTTTTAGCAGTTTTAGGGTTAGGCTGTCAACAACAAAACCTAAATCATTCCATAATTCTTCTCGGTGGCGTAATGAGCAAAAACATTTTGTTGGGGTCAGAACAAAATCAGCATCACCACCAAGTAGATTAATACAGGGGTGGCGGTGCCAACATAAAAGGGCGTTCTGGAACAAAGGGGGCACCTACAAAGGGAAACATTAAAAAAAACATTGGTATACCCTACATCGTCATGATATGTGATTACACATTTACACTACCAGGGATGACATCGATATTTGTTTCTCTCTTTACGTGATACAAGATAAGCCACATACTTTGTAGACTTTGGGTGCATGTGATGGTCTGAATATTAATTTTCGAGCGAGCAATAATTTCAAGATTTGCGAGGTCCCAGTGCGAAAAATTACCTCTTATAAAGAAAAGGAGGAAAAAACTTAATTAGTATTATGCACAATCTAATGAAGAAGGAATGAAAAGTTCTTTTATAAGTAACATAATTCTAGGGAAAATGATAATAATAAATCGCCTTGAATTAAAGGTGCATGTTAGGGAGAAAGGAAAAGTAGGCACTTCTCAAAAGGGAAAAGGACAGTTATTAGAAAAGAAAAGGTGCTACTTCAAAGTAAAAAGGGCAATTATCAGAGGTAAAAATGACACTTCTTGCACCTGAAAAGGGACAATCAACAGAAATGAAAAAAGGCACTTGTGAGAATAGGAATGGGGAAGCTGTTGAAGGAAAAGGGCACCTATTAGGTTAATAGGGGCATTTATCAAATGTCAAAGGGGGAATTTCTCGCACCTATAATAGAGTATACTCATCAGAGATTAAAAGAGAAGAAAAGGACAGTTAATAGAAACGAAAAGGGGCCGGCTTGTCCTATGTAAAAAGGGGCCCTTTCAGGGGATCTGAAAAAGGGCACCTATTAGATTTTAATAGGGGCATTTATCAGATGTCAAAGGAGGAATTTCTCGCACATATAATAGAGGTACTCATCAGAGATGAAAAGAGAGGAAAAGGACAGTTAATAGAAACGAAAAGAGGCCGGCTTGTCCTATGTAAAAAGGGGGCCCTTTCAGGGGATCTGAAAAAGTGGTGGTACAATGCCTCCCCCCCCCCCCCCCCCCCCCCCCCCTCACCGGGAAGTGCCGCCTCTTGCATATTGTGCATTTCAGAAAAAATTGTAAATCACTGGTATCGAATTAGAAATAAACCACGTTTGAATATTAATTGGGGTCAACTGCCCCCAACCCATGCCCCAGTGGCTGATCCAGGGGGGCCCTGCGAGGGCCCAAACAAAAATTAGTGCTCACGGTGCTTATAACAAACAAAATACAATGATAAACAACTTCATATCAAACAAAACAAAAAGAAAATGCAAATAAACCTACGAATTACAATACATATGAAATATACATCAATGTGATCAATGCTCTGAGGAATATTGAATTCTATGTCGTCCAGTTTCAATCCTACTTTGAAAAGTGTGGATTTGCTCAGTCCTTTATGGTCTCTTGCCTATCCAAATATAATCATATAATCAAATATAATGCCATTTCAGAAGAAAATCGAACATTCTGTGCCCACCCCATGAAGAGGACCGGTGATAACCCCCTGCAAGAAACCTGACGTTGTCACTAACTGTGAGCTAGGAAAAAGGACCTATTATAATATACTAGGCATATCTAATAACAGATCTATGTAGATTATCTCATTAGTTTTCTAAGTTGCCATTTAGAAAAACGTAAGAATACAGAGAATTAGAAATAAACAGAAAAATGATGCCACAGGTTCTATACCCCCAAAGGCATGCACTGTTAATCATTCATGTATGTCATGCATGTCGACGTTACCATTGTTACCGCGATGGGAATTGAGTCATACATCGCAGTCATTGCTCCTATTTTGAATCACTATATAAATTCCCAGCCATTAGTAGACGTTTTTTTTTCTGTTATTAATTATTATTGTACTTAGTTTTCTTGTATTCTTTGTTAAAAGTGTTATAATCCTTGTCACCTTTGTGTTTTTGGAAATGAATAAGAATGAAAATAAATGAAAACACTTGTGCCAATGTTCTTAAAAATGTCCCATAACCCCCCAGGGGCGGATCCAGGATTTGCCGATAGGGGGGGCCTAAAATGTGAAAATCGCGCCGACCAATATGGGGGGGGGGGGGGGGGGGGGGGTAGTGATCATAATTTTTTTTTCTCGTATTTGACCTCCAAAATGTGAAAATCGTGCCGACCAATATCTCGCTCAGTGGGGGGGGGGGGGGGGGGGGGGGGGGGGGGGGGGGGGGGGGGTAGTGATCATAATTTTTTTATCGTATTTGACCTCGAAAATGTGATAATCGAGCCTACCAATTTTTCCGCTCAGTGGGGGGGGGGGGGGGGGGGGGGGAGGGGGGGTAGTATGCATAATTTATTTTTTGTATTTAACCCCGATTTTTTTTTTTTCTTTTCTTTTATTTAAAAAAAAAAAAAAAAAAAAAAAGCCCAGGGGGGGGCCCGTAACCCCCCCCCCCCCCTCCAACCCAGCAGGGAAAGGACTTTAACATTTTGATCGTCGTGCATCGAACTTTTTTCAAAAAATTGGAACAAAATTAGTCATAACCCTCACCCTTACGATTAAAGGAGGACATCCCCTCCCCCGTCAAATAACTGGGCAATATTGACCATAATAGGCCCCTAATCTATCAAAGGAACAAATGTCATAACCCTCACCCTTACTAGATCAAAGGAGAAAATTACCCGAGCCACCCCCCCCCCCGGCCCCCCCCCCCCCCCCCCCCCCGCCATCAGTATACGCCAGCCAGTGCGAGGGACGAGGGAGCACAGCGAACGAGAGGGGCGAAGGTGACGACAGTGACTACCCCCTCATATTTTTTTGAAGTTTTTTTTGTATTAAAAAAATTACATTTCTTAGCAACACATTGTATAAAACCAAAACCAACCATTAATTTTCACACTTTACTTTTATTTTGCCGGTAATTAGTGTGCAGATCGAAGGGTTGTAAATATCACTTTAACTAGTATTAGCTTGGGTATGGCCATGGGATTTCTATTTCCCGGCTCTAGGCCTCTGTCATAATTTGAAGGATATTATGCGAGGGAGGTTAGCGACCGAGGTTAGCGACCGAGCGAGAAGATTTTTGAATTGTTATTAGTCTAAACGCTGCACTCTTCGGCCTTCCAGAGCCTAAACGTGTAATGCAGTCTTTGGTCAGTATTTGCTATACATTTTTTTTTTTTGGGGGGGGGGGGAGGGGCACTTTTTCAAATTGTCTGGGGGCACGATAACGGGAGAGGGT